>JANQAP020000139.1:2769689-2789795 GCA_026874005.2 Erythroxylum coriaceum
AGATTTACTAACCGTTAAGAAATTGTTTGACCAGTAGACACATTGGTTAACAATACATCAACCAATTGATCAAATCAATAATCAATTCACTACAAATGTATCGGAGCTCTCTCTCTCTCTGTTTTTTTTTTTTCCCTATCTAGAAGTCTAATCAAAACTTTGGAGGGCTTGATGAAGAAGTATCTTTGGGGCAACTTAAGAGGAAGTTTTGGTTTTCCTAAAATGAAGTGGAGTGAAATAAGTCTACCAAAGGAAAAAGGTGGCTATCCAATAATAACTCTTATGGTTAAAATACTATGAAGGATGCTAGAGGATAGGAATTCTCTATAGACGAGACGACTACACAGTTATTTCCTTAAAGGGAAAACCTTTTGGCCCCTAACAATTAGCCCTTCTTACTCTGAACTTCCTTAATCGACTACTGAAGGCCAGGAATGAGGTTGCAAGAGATACAGTACTGTAGATTTGGGGTGGCAAGACGGCTTCTCTATGGTTATGGTACGATCACTGGACAGGGATTGGTCCCCTTATCCATGATCACGAGGCAAAGGTTGCATTTTCCAACTACCTTGAAAGGCCAAGGTCTCAACAATATTGTTGAGAACTAATGGACTCTTTTTCCTGTGACCACTCAACATTTATTCCTTCAATATTCTCCCAATTATAAGACTGCTACCTATTGAAAAATAAACCAGTTCAGGAATTCAATACCAGGAAATTCAGGACAAGGTACTTTTCTAACTTACCTAATGTACCATGGCACAAAATAGTTGGTTGAAACATATTAGACCTAGTACTGCTTGTACCTTGTGGCTGGCAATCAAAGATGAGTATTGTGGACAGACTAGGTTTCTTGAACCAAAGAATTGAACGTGTATTATACGGGGTTGATAAATAAACCAGGAATCATATGTTTTCTGAATGCCCCTTCACTGGTCCTATATGGAATTCTATCAAAAGCCTGTCTATGTAATGCAGAAATCTCTGATATAACAAAATACCATTCTTTAGGAAAATTTTGTCACTTCATATACGATGGTTAATAGAAGCAGAGTTCTAAGATTTAGTCTTCCTTAAAATACATCCTTAATCGTCAGCAAACTATTTATAGCAGAACAATCCAAAAGCCATTAACCGATTTTATGGTCTGTACCAAATTAAAGTAAGGTATCTTAGAAACTCCGATTGTGAAGGATCAACTATTTTCCATATTTTTATGTTTAAAAGGTAAGTAGGAGAGACTAAGGCCATTAAAACAGAATTGCTACTGCTTGATGATGGTGGAGATATTATTGTAGACCCTGAAGCTATTTTAGATACTCGGTGAGTTAAAAGGGGGGAATTTTCTGTTGAAAAGCTTAGTGCAGTACAGGAAGCTTCCAAAAGAAGATGCTATATGAAAAAATACACGAGAGCGGCGGGAACAGGTTTATCAACTTGAGTGAACCTTAAGGACAAAGTTCTTTTGGAAGAAGGGGGCAATGATAAAACAAGTATGCATGTGTGCCCATCAAAAAACCAAGATACCTGAATTAAATGTGAACATGTAAATTGTAGAAGTAGATCATGTGGATATTCCACTAATAATATTTGTTATTTGATTCAACATATGTTGTCATTTGAGTCTGCATAGGATTCAGTCAATAAATTAGAGATTGTTAGCTATTCACAGTTTAACAAAGCAGTTGAGTTCTTAAATGTATTTAAGTACTTGAGCTGCAGTAAAAGGGAGTATCAATGTTCATTCTCACGTTGAGTAGAATACTACCAATATAAAATCTCTAATACCTTTGATTGGAACCTATCAAAGCACACATCTTAATGTATAAGATTCGCAGTTAAGGCTTTAGTACAACATATTACACAACATCCCAGCATATAAAATATTAGATCCAAGAGAACCAAACAGACACACATGCCACATGGTGTGGTGTTTCTATTATTTACTAATAGGACCAAGGGTTTCATTCCTCACTTACGGAAGTCGAACTATTAACCCATAGCATACTTCTGGGTCCAGGATCTAGCAGTGGTCTCATACTTGGCTCTGTCTGTCTTGTACATGTGAGCAATCTCAGGTACAAGTGGATCATCTGGATTAGGATCAGTGAGCAGGGAGCATATTGACAGAAGAACCTACAAAAATCATACAAATTATAAACCAATTCCAACGTCACATTGAATAAAAGCTTCAATAATACCAAAATCAACTAACTGATGTAAGCATGGTATTTGAATTTAACAGATGGAGAAAGTACCTTGGATATAGTAAGGGCAGGACTCCACTGCTCTTTCAAGATATCAAGACAAATGCTTCCATTACTATTAATGTTTGGGTGGAAAACCTTTGTACGAAAGGAAACCTGTGTGGATCACAAGAAGAAACTCAATTTTGTCAATCAGCTGCCTAAACAATGCTGTGACCGAGTAAAACTTGAAATATACTCACCAACTGTAACGAGTAAAGAACAAAATGCAGAAACAATGAGGAGCTAAATTTGTGAAAATTAAAGATTGCCCCAAAACTATACAAACTGTATAAATGAAAAACTGCTTCACTAGAAACTCATAACAAGTAATGACCAAACAGTTGCTGTCTTTCATTTTCCCATTTGGAAACACACGAAGATTTTTCAAAAAGAATTGCAAGTTAAAAGTGAAACCCACAAAATAAAAGGAGTTTAGGCATTACCTTTGGTGGCTTGAAGGGATAGTCAGGTGGGAAGTGAATGGATACGAGAAAAACACCACCTGCAAAGGGGCTCTCAGCTGGACCCATAATAGTTGCTTGCCAGTGAAACATGTCATCAGCAACAGGACCTACAAGCATAGAATCATTGTAAGTTAATACCAAATAACGCAAGTATCAACAAACCTATGGTCATTATCAACCCCAGCAGAATTAAACTAATATCACAGTAAAATCTCTATACTCAAATCTAAGCAAGGATACCCAGCAGTGACCAGAAACACCAACTCCAACGGAGGCCCTCCATTTAAAGGAGGAGCATAAAGCACGCAAAAAATAACACTGATATGCGCATATAACAATAACGAAAACATTGTGCATGATTTTTTTTCCTTATTTTGGGCGCAAATTATAAAGGAGCAATCTTGAAATGAAAGGTTAGATCAGTTTAGATAGATAGACTGGGAAGTTGAGAATGAAGAGAATGGCTAATTGGGTAGTAATTTACGCAACGGAAAAAGAAGAGAATAGAGTAAAAGAAAACAACCAGCACTGCAAGAAGCAGGAGGGTCCCTCTGCAGATCCTTCAACTCCTTGTTAATGCGTTTTGAAGCCATTAACCTACAAGGACATAGCATTTACCATAAATATTATCACTTTTACACAAAAAGAGAACAAACCATCGTTTACAGCAACAGTTAAGCTAGTACATGTGAAAAAAAAAACCTACCCAGATTAGTGTTTTGTGTTCAAAGTCTAAATTAACATCTTTTTATTGTTTTTGAAATAGGAGTAACCGTACAATCAATTCAGTAATTAACGAATTTGACAAAAGATCATATTAGATCAGCTGATCTCTTCAGGTAGGCAGATAACCCAACAGAAAATAGCAGGAAATTTTATTTCCAAGCAGAGAAATAACAAAAATGAATAAAGAACATGAGGAAGAGAGAGAGAGAGAGAGAGAGAGAGTAAAGAAGATTACTTTATGGTGGACTATCTATTGCTTGGGGGGAGAGAGAGAGAGAGATATTTGTTTGTCAGAAGATGGAAGGAGAGCTGCCTGCCTCTGCCTGCGGCTATAAAATGAAGAACAGTGTGCTTTTTGGTTTTTATTTATTTATAATAAATGAAATTTGATTACATAACATAAGAATAGTATGTTAGTAAGAGGTTGAATGAGAATAGAAGAAGGGTATGACTGAGTGACATGTGGTTGCGTCAGGATGCTTCTTTCTTCCTCAGCCACCACTTTCTTATTACTACCAATATTTATTCATTTTGATTATTGTATAATCCAATTAATCAACCAAGCTACTAGGATTAAGCAAAACAAAAGAGTGGTTATGTATGTTAATATTATAATTGGCGGTCCCTCTTCCTAACACTCAATATATCTTTTCACCGTATGGTTATTATTTCCCACTTGTATTAAGTATATTTTACATTTGCAAGTGAGGAGGGAGGGAGGAAGGTGGATTAGAGGAGAAAGTCAGCGAAAGTGGTTCGTAAGTGGTGCAACCACAAGCGGACTACGTGGAGGGTGCAGCACAAAACATGGCTGTTCAACCCTCCTCACAGGCAGACAGACCTTTGTGCCTCAGGACATCATCTATTTATCATATTTCTCCTTAACCAACTTCTCCTTTTGTCTTGTCTTTTTGTTTTTCCGAAGAGGAAGAGGAGAACCTGATTCAGTTCTCTTTCATCATCTGAAGGTCAGTATGCACATTTTGTACTTCCCCCGTTGTCCATATGTTTCACTAACTCAACAAAGCTCAGATCTTTATCAACTTAATCGGATTGCATGCTCAGTATTCTTTTCCCTCTTTGTATTCACTGGCATGATGACTCTCGGTAGTGGGATATTTTATTGGTTGAGATCTCCACTTTTATAGTTGCAAGGACCGACCATATGAGATTCTCCAGTTCGTAAAAGGGAGATACGGGGAAATAACTTTGGAAATTAACTGATTTTAATGCTACATATCATATTGTGAATCTGTACTGGCATTTTGGCAAGTGATTGTAGATTAATCTTGATACTCATCTTCATTTTCTATGCCAGATGTGTATCCTTCTTTACTTATCCACTTAAGCTACCAATTGGATATCTCTACACACTACTGACGTATCTTTCACAGTAAGATCAAGTATAATAAAAGGTAGTAAAAACTGAAGGGAACCAAACGCAAGAGTTGATACAACACGGTTTTGTTCTTATCAAACTAGATGGGAAGGAACACAAATTCTCTTATCACCATGGGTTTTCCCTTCTGTTTAATTAGTACTCAGGTCGAATTCACCCAAATAAATATTTTCATTGATTTTTATTGATCGTAACAATTAAAGTGGTTATATTCTATGCTTCATCATAATCTTTTAGTGTGCTTTCCTGGGCATTTTCTCAAATCTCCATTTGACTCTTTGTCCAGGCAAATACTGTTTTGTTACATATCCTGCTTCCTATTTTCGCAAACAATGGGAGGTGTAGTGACAAAGGTTGATTCACCTAGAAAGGCGTGGATTCCAGAAACAAAGCTTGAGGCTAAAATGGTTGAAGCTCTGCAACGTAGGCAAGCTGAAGGGACTACTGTAAAATCTTTCAACAGCATAATCTTGAAGTTTCCAAAAATTGATGAGAGCTTGAGAAAATGCAAGACCATCTTTGAACAGTTTGGTATGAATACAGTTTTCTTGTATTTTCATTTTCCATTGGCATACTTCTTGTGGTTCAAGCAGGGGACAAAAAAAGAAAATTTCATAAAGCTTTTACTTAATAGAAGTTCAAAGCTTTAATCTCTCTAGAAACTTATAAATACACACCTCCATTGTACCCACAAGTTCTTGTTGAATGTTTATAAATTTGTCTGTTATTGTGTAGATGAAGATTCCAATGGTGCAATCGATCAGGAAGAGCTGCGAAAATGTTTCAGCGAGTTAGATATCTGTTTTCAAGAGGAGGAAGTTAATGACCTCTTTGGTGCTTGTGATATAAATGAGGATATGGGCATGGAGTTCAATGAGTTCATTGTACTCCTCTGCCTAGTCTATCTTCTCAAAGATGATCCTGGTGCTCTTTGTGCTGTATCCAAATATGAGTACTTATTGCTCGTCATTTATGCTTTTGAGCTACCCTTATTGCTTTTACTGGCCATGTAAAACAGGTTGTTAAAATATGATTGGCAGGTAAAAAGATTGAACACTTCTATAAAAAAGGAGGTTCTTTTTGGTAGCATATGTTGACCTTTGAGTTGATGGTTCTCATGTTTTTAGGTCAATATGTCAGGTTGTTCCACCTCTTTTTTCCCAGAATAAGATACTTCATATTTGAATGGACCTAGTAACATTAATCGTTCTGTGTTCTGGAATTTTCTTTTAGATTTCTGGATTTGTCGCATACTGCATTTGCAATGACATAGAATGCCTAAACCTGTCAACAAGAGTTGAGATGTTTTTATCTCTGTATACGTGACTCCTCTAGGTGCAGAGATTGGGGGATCATCATCTTCCCTTTCCTGAATTATTTTATTTATTTTTCGTTTCGGCTATATTTGTGTTCCATGACAATGCTAGAAATCACGAAATTTGGAGACCACCTTTCAAACTCTTGTTGATGCATTTATATTCTTGGACAAGAACAAGGATGGTTATGTCAGCAAGAATGAGATGGTTCAGGCGATCAATGAATCAGGAGAACGTTCCTCGGGACGGATTGCTTTGAAAAGATTTGGTTAGCTCTCCCATACCCACTTTCTCTTTCTTCAAATACATGCAGTACCACCTGTATTTATGTATATGCAAAATTTTCTGTTCTGCTTATATGTATATAACTGGTACATTTATCTCTTTGCCGACCACTCTCTTTAATCTGTTTGCTTTCATGTGTTATGATATGGACCTTGATGAGCATGAGATTTAGATGTAAACGACCTTGTTTATGTTTGAGGCGTAGACTTTTGTGTCGGGAGACATGTCATGATAGAACCTTAAGTCTGCCTTGTTTTTCTGTTGCAGAAGAAATGGACTGGGATAAAAATGGAATGGTGAACTTCAAGGAATTTTTGTTTGCTTTCACTTGTTGGGTTGGAATTGATGATGCTGAGGACGAGGAAGAGAAGGAAGAGGTCTGAACCAATATTGCCTCCTGCTCCCTACTAATAGGTTATGATGTCTGAAGGTGGACTTCATGTAATCAAATTTCTGGGCAAGCCCCTGGTTTTTACTTATTTAATAACGAACAATAGATGGTAACATGTAGGAGTAGAAAACTTTCTTGTTGAATTTGTTCTGTAAATAATGAAATTTCAATAAGATGCAACACTTGATATTTATGTGAGCTATTTGTATATTGCTTTGTGTGTTGCCCTCTACGTGAAAATGTGAGTGAGGAGGATTTGTTCCTTGTTAAGGGATGGAAGTTGCCTAATCAGACAACAGGCACAAACTGATGTCGTGTAAATCATGGGCATAAAGTGTCTACTGCCCCATTCATGAGCACTCGTTTGAAAAGCTATCCAATCTATGAACTTCTGGAAGTGAACCAAAAATGGGTATCTTTGGGAAAGTAACTGGACACAACCCTTTGTGGTAACCTTTTTCTTGTTGAGATTTAGCTTTAAACTATCTTCAATCTTTCTTGTTGAGTGTTTGTAGAACTAGAAAGAAGTCAATCATTAAGTAGTATTATCCAATTCTTTCAAGTAAATCAATTAATGGTTGAAGACTTCATTGACATCGACGTGTACTTGCAAGTCCTTCAGTTTCCACGATCGTCACCTCATGCTATGGACGACCAATAATTATAAACCATTCGTGACAGAAGGAACATGCACTTCCCTGTGTAGATTACATTCTCCACAAAGGCTTCCTCAACTTCACCTGTTGACAAAGTGACAACTATAGATGCTTTCTTCTTGAATTCTTAAGTTCGGTTCTGCGACCAACAGTCACTTGCAAACGAACAAATACACATAACAGGAAGTATGCTCATCAAATTAAAAGAATACGAGTCCGGAAATTTATTCTACCGTACGCTGACAAAAAAAGCCTTACAAAAAAGACGTACAAAGTACCATGTACACTCAAACAGTATAACACACCACCGCAGATTAGCACTGCATTAGGCTAGTTGTTTCTATGTTTACACAAGCAAACCATACTCTTCTCACACTATCCCTATCAATCATCAAAACTGTAATCCAAGCTTATAGTAAACCCTACTTTAACAGAGTGGCATTCTTGGAGTTCAATCTGCCTTAATCAACATACAAATGAAAACAACCGCCGTCCCCAGCTCAACCTTACTATGGGATACTCTCATTACGCTTCATTATAAAAGATAATAAACACACATCATACGGAAACCAAGTCATAACTGGCACAAAAATAGTGCCAGTGCCCCGATGACAGTTGGGAGGCATTGGCTGACATAGCAACACCTGTTGCATGTAACCTCAGATGGATAGAACAAGCTCCAAACGCCCACTAGGAAACTGAATACATCACCCCCTAGTCTTGGCCCTCTTCATACCTAGGCTGTTGTGGAAAGGGGAGAGAGAGCCCGACATTGGAGAACCTTCCTCGCGAAGTGTACCATTGAGAATAGCTAACTCCCTTAGTTGCTGCTTCTTATAGAAATCCTGAGACTCATCCTAACAAGATACCCACTTGTCATTGTTTTGTTATAAAAGACATTAATCATGCTAGATCCAAGCAGAGAATGCAAAAGTAGATTACCATGGGCCTCAGTAAATCTTCAAGTATTTCTCGGGCTTGCATTAATCTAGCATCCACTATTTCAACTGGCAATTCAGCCTCAACTAGGATATGCAGAGGCTCATTTAGATGCTCATACCCTGGTTTATCCCTCATCATTTCTTCCTTCAATAAATTAAGAAGGTATCATTATCTTCAGCAGAAATATATAGAGTATGGTTTTTGAACTTGTAGAAGTTGATAACCAAATCAATCTCAAACAAGCATTCAAATGCCAGTTCTTTGGAATAGAAATCTTTCAAGCTAGTTCCAAATGCTTTCACAATCAAATCTGATCTAAATAAATAAACTAATCACATAAGCAACACCAAGGGAAGACTTCTCACCCTAGCTGGATCCTTGATGCTTCCACGACCTCTAATCAGAACACGACACTCAGTACTTGCTTCCACCCGCTTAAGAGAGTTTCCCCTAGGGCCAAGCAGGCGCCCAACAAAGTTGTACTGTGGTAAGAGACTGATGTCAGATTAGAGTAAGATCGGTAAAATCTACAGTGGTGTATGGATCTAGAAAGATGATCTGTACATTGGGATATTTGTCTACAGGAATGTCTACTCTGATGGTCCTCTTAACAATAAGTCCAGACGAGCCACCTTGGGAAGTGAGCCAGTTTTGTGCTGATGTGGACTGTATTAAACCTGACATCTGCGCAGCATAGTAGCAACTGGGCTGAAAATCACAAATCATACAAATATTCTCCAGCTTTTCATATGAGAACAAATAGCCATTTAGGCCCCACAAAAAGCTTAAGAGAGTTCCTGGAAAATTCCAGAGCTTCCTTGAAGAAGCACAACAGTCCATTTTTAACCCATTATGACAGGAAGAGAGCAAGTAAAACAGAAAGGCCAAAGTGCACTGGGCACAAAACAAAATACAAGAAAGCACAAATCAATATTCAAGTACAACAGCAATCACGAATAGTATATAAGAATCTAATCCTAAATCCAAGGTTGATAGCAGACTCTCTAATCCTAAATCCGAGGTTGATAGCAGACAATGTTAAAATGCAGTCAACGTTAGTTTAGCAAGCTCAACAGACTTGTTTGTTTTAGATACCACATCCAACTGAGTAATGATTGATCGATAAAATGAAGGGTAGTACTTGCGAAAAAAGCACGAAACTTCAAATTTCCTGGAAGTCCTAAGTTTACAGCCTTAAGGTCGATATTTATCGTGTCAGCATCCTGCACAAGAGTAATTACAGTGTCATATCAGAAGGCCCTAAGTAATCCATGTGTCTTCATTTCTGTATGGAAGCCCAAGTTACTTTTCTCCAATAGTCATGTGTTTCCATCTCCAGAATGAAGGAAACAAGGAATGGGGAAGCATTTAATGAAAGGAGAGTTCTGGAAATAAATGCCAATGTAGTTAAGCTTTTGGCAGTTAAATGATGTTAGCCTCAAACTCATACCAGCTGTTGATGACAAACTCTGAAATTCAAACTACAAACTTAATATCATAAAATGAAAAGATTTAGTCAGAAATACTTCTAGAAAGTAGTAAAATTAGATTGACAAAGAAGGTTATGTTAATAGTTAGTATCCGTACTTCTGATTGAAACCGTGATGCCCATCCATTTGAATCGGCTCCTCCATTTGTAAATACTCCTCCTGAGGGCAGAGGGCTAGCATGTTCAAGCCCACTTTGACCTAAAACTGACGCATTCCCCAACAGTGTAGTTACACGCAATATTTCTGCTCCAAAAATGTCAATTTTCAAGACAAGATGTACCAGTTAGCAGTAGTTAACAAATTAGTTAGCAGTTACCATAAAATGGACAGATAACATTGATGTTAACCGAGTTAGTTCAAAAACTGATGCTAGCTCAAAACAAATATTTAAACTTTCAGAAGAACTTGGTCAAAGATGAAAAATTAAGGATCATGTTTCAGTCCTACACTATCATGAGCAAAAACAAATTTATAATGTAGATCACTGCTAACTGATTCTTGACATTGCTGTCTCATGGAGGATAATCCAAGTTGCCAAGAAGACGTAGTCTAATAACATTGTATATTAACTGACAAAGACAAAAAGTTTAGAATCTAAAACGGATGTTAATAGAAAAAGACAATAGTTGACAGTAGTTTTAGATTTCACATGAAAACCGAAGATAAAAAATTCTTATGTAGATGCACTTCATTGCTATAATAATATCTGAGTATGTACATTTTGTACCTAATGTAAGCTAAAAAGGAAGTACAAATGACGACCTATGAAAAACATAAGAAAATAAAAAAGCTAAACTCCTCCAGATGTTGAAAACATCTATAAAAACACAGTATATGGTCATTGGCATCCTGACAGAAAAATATTTCAAACATATCTCAATCTTACATGCGTGATACAAAAGTAACTACAAGTTCAAATACAACTAATTTTCTCTTTGTGTCTGTCATCATAATCATTTGCATGCTCTAAAACTTGTAAGACCTACCAAATGCAATATGGGAGTGTTACAAAACTTGACCAAAATGCAGAAATCCCTAGCATAGTGCATAATGTCCATTAGGTTTTCACCAGAAATAAGCATATTCCACCTCATCTAGGTCTTGCTCAGATCCCATATTTTTCAATTTAGATGTCCTTTCAAATCTAAAACTCCCATTAATACTATTTTCAGCATATGCATCATAACTCTCCTGAGAGCTATTTGTCGATCCATTTGTGCACTCGAAGTCAATTATTCCTAGGCTGTCTGACTAGCACTCCATTTAGGAGGGAGATGCAGGAGAGGTTAGAAGAATGTGGCATAAAAAGAATCAAATTGAACTCTCCTTCACATCTTCAATGTCTATATGAACCAACGAGGAAGTCACAAATACCCAGAACGCATTTGTTAACTAGAAGGGGTTAGATTAGCAAGAATGAATAGTAACTACGACTACAATCACGGAATAAAAGCAAATAAAACTGGTGAAAGAATAGTTACTACATATTTACAAATAAGCGCTGATGTTCTTCTAACACATTATATCTGTTTTTTTCAGCCCCACAATAATGTTGTGAGTTTGACAGGACGTATGTTCTAAAGGATAAATTTCAACTTCACTTTCATTAGCCACAAAAGTCGCCACGACTCATGGCCATCCAATTTAGCAAGAAATGAAAAGATTTATCCAACCTCATAAAACTGTACTATTTACTACTAAACAAGTGTGTTACACAGATTAATGTATAAATCCGCAAGCAAAAGACAAACAAAGAAAGCATTAATGAATTTACAAGTGCTAATAACAAAGTTATCAAAAAGAAAGCATACTTTAATGTACAAGTGCTAGTGACAAAGTCATCACAAAGAAAGCATACAATGAATGTACAAGTAACAAAGTTATCACAAAGAAAGCATACAATGAATGGACAAGTGCTAGTAACAAAGTTATCAAATGTGTAAAATGTAGTAACAGAAAATGCATGCTGCATCCACTTGTTCTTAACCTAACATGTATAACAAAGAGATGGAACTTTGAGATGAAGTTTCACTCGTTCACTTGTTATGATGATTTACTGATGAAAAAAATTATGATCTTTGATGGTTGTTTAATGTATTGAACTAATCTTGTTGCCATTCATAAGAGAGTATAAAAAAAATTATTGGCCGTCAAAGGGGTGAATAAGAAAACATTACTTTCTAATTTACATGGATTTCCACATGCCTTTGTGTTAAGAAGTTGGTCACGATCATGAAGTATTTGAAAAATGATTCAAACTACTAAATATAGTTACATAGAGGAAAGGCACCCAATCGTAGAGGTCGTTGATATGAACATTTTGTTTCAATTTATTGCCGCCAAGTTATAATGGAGATGCAAAAGTAAACTATTAAGGAGCTCAAGTGTGTAGCTGATCTACACAAAAGAAATCAGAAAACTCACCTTGGCTCAGCAAGCGATAAGTATGAGGAAGCACAGGCATAAAGGGATTGAGGTTATTGCGCTCTGCTAGTAACTCTGCCAGATATCTGCAAGAGAACAGTTGACTAAGTCAATGGAAATGCAACTGTAGGAGGTGTCCACGAAGGCATCTACCTCCATGTTTTGTGTGGGGACACAAAGCAAAAATATGAACGAATATATTTAAATTGAGGCTCATAAAAATATCCGTATCAACACTCAAAACAACTTGAAATGTGAAGTAATAAAGTTAAAATCAATTAAGCAGTCGACGAGGGGATTAATAGATTCAGCTAGATCATTTGTAGGGTGTGGAAAACAAGTGAGAGGACTGAAAACAGTAACAGATCTCCAAGAAAAGGAATTCAAAGCAAGAGAGAATAGTTGAATGAATCAAAGAAGAAAAGCAATCGCAAGAATCTAACTTGATCAAGAGCTGATCTGATGATATAAGAAACCGAAGCAAGTAATAGGGAGAAAAATAAAACTGATCTAATACATAGAAGTGGAGGAGGAGGAAAAGAAATCAAGTGACGAATCTAGTTAAAGTACACAAAAGAAAAGATCAAGATCACCAAAAAGGGGAAGTCTGATTAAATTAAACAAGATTGGAAGAAAAGAAGCATTAGATCCCAGCAGATAAAAAAGTACTTACTTTTCCTGCTCGACGACAAGAACAGAGGAGGAGGAGGAGGAACGGAGACCGGAGAGATGAGGAGAGTGAGGGGCAGAATGAGACGGAGAGTATGGGATGAAGCGGGCGGCAGCGGCTGCTGCGGCAGTGGCGCCGCCAGAAGCAGACATATTGGGAGCAATAAAATTGTAGAAATCAGCTAAATGATCACAATCGGATAACATGAAACAAAAAATCTAAAAGGAAGAGCAATAGCAGTAAATATTGAAGTGTTATATCCACTCACTAACTCACTCACTCACTCACTGTTGGAATAAGAAAAAAAAGGGAGGGGGTCTCGTTTCGTGTGTCAGTGGAGTAGTGATGGCGTCTGTGCCTGTGGTTGTGGTTGTGGTTGTGGCTGGAGTGGTGGGTCGATGCCGACCAGACCATCTCTCTCTCTCTCTCTCTCTCTCTGTGAAAATCGTCGGTGGATATCTTTATATATATATATATACGCATACAATATTACATCAAATTACAATTGGCCCCTTATTAATTAAATCCGTATTTTATTAATTCAATAGTGTTTATTATTATTAATTATAATACGGAGTAATTGGGTAATTCCATCATGTCGATTAAGCAAGCAAGCAAACCCCTAGAAAGCAAAATTTGCTGGGATTTTCTTGTCGTCTGTCTTACTGTCCAAGGTTGAATCGCGCCGTCGCCAGAGCTGTTTTAGTTTGGTTGAATTGTATTGGATGGAGGAAGAAATACCCTTCAAGAATCTTCACAGTAGAGAGTACCAAGGCCACAAAAAGAAGGTCCTTTTTATTCATTTTCATTTTCTTTTTGTGCTTCCAAAATCTCAAATTATTGCTTGTTTTTTGTTTGGAGTCGTTGATTAGGTACATTCGGTGGCTTGGAATTGCACCGGTACCAAGCTCGCTTCTGGTTCTGTTGATCAGACTGCTCGTATTTGGCAGATTGAACCTCATGCCCATGTAAACATTCTTCCCTTTATTCCTTCATTTCGTGTTTAATCCTTACATTGTACCTGGTTTATCCACTATGATTCTTAGTTTTTCTCTTCCCCCTTTAATCCTTTGATTGTACCTGGTTTATCTACTATGATTCTTAGTTTTTCTCTTCCCCCTTTCTACTCAATAATCACCCACTTGTTGACCCTTTTGATTCTCTTGGTTGATGGACACACTAACCCTGCAATTTAAGTGGTAATGTGCGAATATCTTTGTTGTGCATTGAGAGCTTCAAAGTCAGCCTCACAAACATTTACTTGTAGGCCTCTCGAGTAGCTCGAGACTGCTGTGCCTCAACCCGTGCGTTTGTTGATTCTTTAACTTTCATTTTAAATTTATCTGAGTTAATTGAAAGCCTTTATAACTTCAACTTCTCACGCTGCCTGTTTTATTCTCATTCCCCCAGCTATCAGATCAAAATCTGTTCATAGCAAGATAGTTCTTTCTCTTTCAGTACTACTCGTACATGAAATTTCTACACTAACTGTGTAGTCAAAAGGATGTAATTGTCATTATTCCCTCCCTCATTGCAGAAAGGAACTAACAATTGTTTACTTTCACCTCCTTTGCGCAAGCTCATTTGTTATTAGATCTGAATTTTGTGTTTGACTATATATACCTATCTTTGTCCTTTGTGGAAATCCTATTATACTTTATAGATATTCTTGTTGTAGGGTAAAACCAAAGACATAGAATTGAAGGGGCACACTGACAGTGTGGATCAGCTGTGTTGGGACCCCAAACATGCTGATCTGATTGCAACAGCATCGGGTGACAAAACAGTTCGTTTGTGGGATGCTCGTAGTAAGAACTATTCCATTGCGTAATCATCTTTGATCAACTAAAAAAAATAGAAAGCAAAATAAACCAAAAATTGCCTTATACTAGACTTTTACCCTATCTAAAAGTTGGTATCTAGTTTATGATAGTGGTAACTTTTTGTCCGACAGACTAAAATTTGATGAATTTATCCAATGTGTTGACAACTGTTGATCAAAGGATTAGTAAATCATATCGTTTCTATGCCATGCAGGTGGAAAATGCTCTCAGCAGGCAGACCTAAGTGGGGAGAATATAAATATAACTTACAGACCTGATGGAACCCATATAGCTGTTGGCAATAGGGTATTGACTTCTATTTCTGTTTATCTGGAATAGTTAATATATAGCTGTAAATTAACCTTCTGGATTTACTCAACTGTTGGTTCATTTGGCCATTTGTAATCTAACAAATTCATATCTGTCTTTTGTCTATTTATGGTAGGATGATGAACTAACAATACTTGATGTTCGAAAGTTCAAGCCAATTCATAGACGGAAGTTCAATTATGAGGTAAAACTCACATCCAGACTTGGGATTTTAGAGAGACATAACTACTAGGGCTTTATTAAATGCGAGATTTGATTGGATAAACTTGAAACTTACCATGGAATGCTTTGAAATTTGACTTCCAATACTTCCTTACAAAGAAGGTTTTGTATTTGCAAAACTAAACAAAACTAGAATTGATCATATTAAAAAACGTAACTTACTTCTTTTTAACAGTAATTCATCTATGATATAAGAAGTGAAATTCTTTAACTTTTCTTCTTTTGCCAGGTAAATGAGATTGCTTGGAACATGACGGGAGAGATGTTCCTTTTGACTACTGGGAATGGTGAGAATAATTTACTTTAGTGGAAATGCTTATATGAATGCTGCAGAATGATTCCTTATTTTTCGCATCGGTTAAAGACCCCGCTTGTATCTTTGTACATAATTTGTTTTCCACTTGTTTAGGTACTGTTGAAGTGCTTTCATATCCATCTCTTCAACCACTTGATACAGTAATGGCTCACACTGCCGGTTGTTATTGCATTGCCATTGATCCCAAGGGAAGGTGAGATTTAATTTCTTACGGGCGATATCCTTGTTAGAGTTTGCAACTTGGATTGTTCACTTGTATCAGTTTCTTGTACTTTCGAATGCCAATAAACATATAGGTAGATTGTTCAACTCCTTATTAAGTGTGTTCCTCCTTGGGCAGATATTTTGCTGTTGGAAGTGCTGATTCCTTGGTTAGCCTTTGGGATATATCAGAGATGCTATGTGTAAGGACATTTACCAAACTTGAGTAAGTACCATGCCTCTTCTCTAGAATTGACCAGTAATTGCTGCTTTTATTAGCATATTCAGGCGTTTGCCTTCCCCGTTATTAACTTCTTTGTGATTGAGTGTAAATGAGGCTCTTTACATGAATGTCTTTTGAGCTAACCTGTTTGAGGTGATGTTTGTGTATTCTACAAAGATGGCCTGTGAGGACAATAAGTTTCAACCACACAGGAGATTATATTGCTTCTGCCAGTGAAGACTTGTTCATAGACATTGTATGTTTACCATATAATAATTTTAATAGAAGCTCTTGAATGTAAGGAAATATTTTTTGGGCCGCTTAAAAATAAATGATTTACAATTTCTGCTGTTAAAACAGTCTAATGTTCATACCGGCCGCACAGTGCACCAAATACCATGCAGAGCAGCTATGAATAGTGTTGAGTGGAATCCAAAATACAATTTGCTTGCGTATGCAGGGGATGACAAGAACAAATACCAGGCTGATGAAGGTTTGACTTGGACTAACTTGATTGAATGTTTGACGTTTAAGATTGGGCTGGAAAATGACCTGTTGTTCTCCTTTTGTCGCTGCTTTCAGGTGTCTTCCGAATATTTGGCTTTGACAGTGCCTAAATGGAGCTGAAGCTCTGGTTTCAGCTGTGCAACAGTGATTAGAAGGTCACTGTCATTCCATCCACATTTTCACTTGTTTCCACTTTTATTTCCGCGCTAATGATAAATGGTCGTGAAAGTTGGAACTTTTGATGGGTGGAGATCTATTGATTGCAAGGTTGAAACACGAGGGCGCACAAGATGTGTTGCTTATTTGATACTAGTACGGAATCTAAGTTGATGACAAACTACGCTGTCAAAATATTTAGATGCATTAACTGGCTCAAAGGTTCCTGTGGCGCACTTCAACTCTTTGGAAATGCATAATAACCACTTAAAATGAATTTGCACTTAGAGCTGCCATACCCTGAAGGAACTTGCAGCATTATCTGTCGTTGGAAATTTAACAGGATCACAAGAGATTTTCGGACCTGTATGCTGCAATGCATACAAGACCCTAGTTTCTAAGGAAGCACGAGCGATCTAGCTGAGGACTTTTTATCGCTGTCACACTGCCATTGCTTGTATGACATGTAACGATTTGATATCTGCAGCTATAAGGAGTAAATCAGAGTATATATATTTATATATTTTGTTATAGGTATAGAAAGTACACTATGCATACTTGAGTTTAAACAAAATCCAAAAAGTCTTGACGAAGCTCCAGTAGAATGTTGCTGTTTAGAATCCAGAAAGGATGAACTTGGTTACTGGGAGGACCATACTTGCTGTGCAAATCACACTGGTACTGATAAGATTCTGTTATCACCAAGTGAGTGGCTTCCACTCTATCTACCTGCTCGACCTCATCATTCTTTCCCGCACCGAGGCTCCTTTGACATGTCAAAACTGGCGCCCTTCAATCTTCATCCTCAAATCTTGAATACAACTTGTAAGAGCCCTGTTATCATTTCTTATCCTCTGCAACTGATGTGGGCATCCTTCATTTGAGCCATTGTTAAATAAAAATGAATAAATTTAAATTTAAATATAAAATATGGAACTGTTCATTGAATATTTTTTATGTTTACATAGAAGTTTAATCTAATAGATGGCACTATAAATTTGAGATATATATATATATATATATACACACGTGACACATCTTTTAAGCTAAAGAAAGCTAGTCCCGTGAGTTTTTTTTTTTATTGCTTTTTTTTCAGTTCATCATGTAAAACTTGAGAGCTCATTCAGTTTAGTGATTAGTTGACCCGTCTCCTGAGATTAGAAGACCCACATGACCACGTCCTGAATTTCCTTTATCGTCTTATCATTTAAAATCAGAAAGCGTACAGTGCCTATATGTTTTCTTCTTTTTTTTCAAATCTAGTAAAATTTAAGTTTTTGATTTCTTTTAGTTTTTATAAAAACCATAAAAAGGGATTTTTGTTTTTTATAATCTAATTTACTATTAACTAAATATATGTTTATTTAATATATTAATTACTAATAAGAATTATGATTCATTTAATTTAATATTATATATTTAATTATTAATTAAAAATATGAATAATTTAATTTAATTTTTGTACTTAAATTAAATTAATAATTATTAATAAATATAATTAAATTTAAAATATCTTTAGAATATATAAATTTTAACCAAAATTTAAATTTAATAATTCAAATATATTTAAAATAAATTCTAATTTTTAAATTATTTATTTTAAAAAAATTAAATAATTTTTATTGATAATGTTAATAAATCTTGTATGAGAGATTAAAAAATTTTATTTTTAAGTGTTATCTAATATTTAATTATCATCAGCAATAAAAGTATAATTAGATTAGCATTAACAACTAAACATGTCTTTTTTTTTTTAGAAAAAGAAAACATAAACTAAAGCCTATAACAGAAAAGCATAAGTGAAATCAAACAGTCCCTAAGTTTCTTTTGATGATTTATTATTTGAAATTAGATAGTTACACCCTAAGTTTTTGGTATAAAATTAGATCGGCATCTCATCTGCAACTAAAGGTTGTACAAATATGCATAACTACCGATAGATTGTAAGTCAATTATTTGGAACCTTCAACGCTAAAGAGGAAAGTACCCAAAGGCACTCAATGAAATATCTTTACAGAATCCAAACCAAGAGCATAGATCTTTAACTAATATGTATTTGACGGATCAATTGCCTAAACTAAGAGCATAAAGAGTCTGAAAGGAAGGAATATTATGGGAGGATAGAGTTTAACTTGCGTACTTAGAGCTTCATCTTAATCGTGTTCAACTGTTATAGAATGAATATATGAGAGCTATTAAAGATTACATTCAAAGAGGGGAACTTCCCAACAATGCCAAGGATGAAAAAGGGTTAAATTTAAAGCTATAAAGTATGCATTCATTAGTGGCATCATTTGAAGTACCTTATATTTTAAGGGAATGCTATAAGGAAAATTGCAAACCCCCATTAGAGAGCCTTTACTCTGGAATATAAATTGCTTAGGCAGAGGCATTCCTAATTGACACTTAGAAGGGAGACTTAAGAATATGTGAAGAAGTGTAATAAATGTCAATATCATTCAAATATGTAGTAGAAGTTCATATTTGATTATGTTCCTACATCCAAAATAATCTCATTCAAAGTGAGGACTGAGGAAGAATATCTTGGGACCTTTTCCTCTAATTTTCTAACAAAAAATTTATTTTAGATTATTTTACCTAGTGATTGAAGGCCAAGATCTATTCTACTATCACAACTAAAATTATTTAGTTAGTTTTTGAAGACAATATAATTAGTCCATATGGTGTCCTTTTAACTATTAGTATTGATAACGAATCACAATTAAATAGTAATGGGATCTCATATTTTTGTAAGATTATGTGAATTTAACAATATTTTGCGTCTCTTTCTCATCCAGAAATTGATGGTTTCGTTGAGGTGACAAATAGGGCCAACTGATGTATCTTATAGAGCTGAAGCAAGATGAAACTCTCTTCAATTGATTTGGTTCGTTTACTATGAGGAAGGTTGTTAGGCCAGGAACTTACAAATTATTGTATCTTAGTGGAAGAAAATATGTATAATGTAAAATGAGCAACATTTACATTTATATTATCATTTCTTCTTAATATTTAGAGCTTCTCTATAAATATTACAATTCATTATCGAAGAAGAAAATTTATAAAATAAAGATGTTATGTTTAAGGAAAAATAGAAATGCAAAGACATAAATATACCTTTATGACAATCGTGCAACAAAAGACATTTTTCTTAAGATAAAATATGCATACAACTAAGATGTTTTCCCTATATCCAAATGCAAATGCAAAGATATTGATAAATATGCCTTTATGATGATTGCATAATAAATATGTTTTGCAATGTATAAAAGACATTTTGTTAAGGTATAACATATTTGCAACAACGACGATCATA
>JANQAP020000139.1:2842300-2855162 GCA_026874005.2 Erythroxylum coriaceum
ATTTTCTTCTGTCTTGCTTGAAAAGAAAAGAAACTAATACGCGTATTCAACACTAAGAGAAAAAGGAGAAGAGCAAATTCAGGCTGCCCAATTTCGTATGCTATATGTGTGTATATATATGTACACCCATAGTCCATAGATACTTGTTATATTTGAGAAAGAAAGAGAGACATAGAGAGAGTGGAATTCCTTTTTTTTTTCTCCCCAATCGTTGTCTGTGTTTTGAAATTAGAAGAAGGAAACTGAATTTGATTGCAAGGAACAAAAAATGCACCTCTATAATGCATGGCTGCCACCCGCAGTAGCGGAGGAGACGAAGAGAGAAAAGGAGTCCTTCGCTTCAGTTATCAGGTCTCTCCAGTCCTCTTTCGATCCCGGTGATCCTGATTCTGTCTTATCCACCCTCAAATGGATTTCCGTTCTTGACCTGTGGGTTACTCTCTCACTCTCTTCTTCTTTTGACTTTGTTTCATTTCTTATCATATTGCCCTGCCTTTGTTCTGTTATCCTTACCACACTCATTTGTTTTCTCTTATTTATTCATTTGGAGTGTGACTTAGAAATCGTTTGATTTGCTATTGCAGCTTCATCAAAGCTAAAAGTGAAGTGGCTTTGGAAGATGTGGCTTCACTTGTTCAATTTGGTCTCCATTTGTTCAACTTATCACAGAATAAACTCTACCCCCAGGTTTTGTTTGTTCCTCTCTGTAATATCCTAATATTCTTGTCTTCTTTTTCTTGTTATCCTCAAGCAGTATAACTGCTTTGTTTGTGTGTCTGTGTGTGGATTAGGTTCGATGGGGAAATATCTTAGTCAAATTGCTTAATAAGTACAGAAAGAAGTTGAGCCTGAAAATCCAATGGCGCCCTTTGTATGATGCTCTTGTCCACACCCATTTCACTAGGTATGATCACCTCGTTTCTCTTTCCACTCATTTCTTTCTTATTTCTTGTGTGTTGTCCTACCTTCCATTACAACTACCTTAATGTTGATTTTCACTTCCAGCTGATTCTACTTGGAAAACATTTTCAATTCTTCTGTTTATCATATATCAATAATTATTCTTTGCCCCTTATCTCCTCATCTTCCTATTTATAAGCCACAGCTGGCTTCGACGTTTCCAATTTTTCCTTAGAATCTCCGGGGCTTCTACTTTCTTTACTTTTTCATCTTCTTATAATTTGATGGATTTGTCTGTGTTGTTCTCTCGTTGAACTTTCTAGTTTTTTGACAACTGTGAGTGTGCATGACAGGAACACTGGTCCTGAGGGATGGAGGCTGAGACAACGACATTTTGAGACTGTTACTTCCCTTGTTAGATCTTCCAGGAGATTCTTCCAACCAGGTTCTGCCTTGGAGATATGGTCTGAGTTTAGGTAATGTTCTGTTTCTTCCTCCCCAGTAGTAAGATCTCTTGAGTTTTGCCTCAAACCAATCCTAACAAATAGATCCCCTGGTTCACGTTTATTTTAAATTAAATTTGACATTTAGGTCAAGTTTACATTATAATAATTGCTCTTTTTGCAAATTTAGGTTATAAACCTGCAACCTTACATCTTTTTTTATCTTTTTCTCCAAAAAATAAACTGTCAGTTCTTTTCTGGAAAATCCATGGCATAACTCATCCTTTGAGGGGTCGGGGTTTGTGAGACTGTTTCTACCTACAAATGCAGACAACCAGGCATTCTACACTGAGTAAGTAATGTATAATTTGGAGAGTTCTGTCTTTCATGCCTTGTGCAAAACTAAAGAAGAAAGCTTACATTCCTGGTATTGGTACTGCAGTGATTGGGTTAAAAGGAGTTTGGACCTATGGGACTCAATACCAAATTGCCAATTCTGGAACGGCCAGTGGACAGCTATTACAGCCCGTGTTATAAAGAACTATGAATTTATCAACTGGGAGTGTTTCTTACCCACACTATTTGATAGATTCTTAAATATGTTTGAGGTGAGCTTCTGAATAGTTTAGTGTACACAATCTGCTTCCTTGAAATTTCTATAACTACATTGGGTCATGTAGCTGAAAATGATTTTTTTGAGTAGTTGCATGGTGGATTGTGCACTATTTGTGGTATTACCTGCTTCTTATAGCGGTTATCTTTAGTTGCTTATGCTAGCAGACTAGTAAACTGGGCCTTAGAAGTAACTGCCATAGAAAACATAGACATTTGAGATAATCTCGATAGAAAATCTGCATTTTCCCCTTTGCCTTTCTGGAGATGATTGCCTGCTTGACTTTGTCCTATGGAAACCACAGGTTCCTGTGGCCAATGGAAGTGGATCATATCCTTTCAGTGTTGATGTTCCCAGATACACAAGATTCTTGTTCTCCAACAAATCTGTCACCCCAGCAAAAGCAATTGCGAAATCGATTGTAAGATTATTACGCTTGTTCTCTATTTTGCATCTTTCCTTATTTTTCACCTTAGAAGTGATTCTTAGTTTATCTGTTCTCTATTCTGAAATTGCAAATGCAGGTCTATCTACTAAAACCTGGTAGTTCAGCACAGGAGCACTTAGAGAAATTGGTCAACCTTTTGGAACAGTTTGTTTAACGACATTCTAATGCTTTAGATTATTGTCTGTACATAATTTGACATTTCATGAATTCTGATTGTGTGGTTCTTCCCTATTTCATTGGCGTAGGTATTACCATCCTTCAAATGGCGGTCGCTGGACTTATTCATTGGAGCGGTTTTTGCTACATTTGGTGATTGCATTCCAGAAGCGCCTTCAGCGTGAACAACAATTGTAAGAATATACTGCCATTGTTCTGATCACTGTCATTCAGTTGCTTTATCAGTGTTTAAAACTTTTCCTATAAAATTTTGGTCTTATAGGAGCACAGAAGATGATAAGCATGCCAAACTGTTTCTTGGGAGATCTGAGAGGACTTCTTTTGTCAATATATTGCTGAAATTAATTGATCGTGGACAATATAGCAAGGATGAGCACCTATCGGAAACAGTTGCCACGGCAACTTCTATATTGTCATATGTTGAACCTACTTTGGTTCTTCCATTTTTAGCATCTCGATTCCACTTAGCGCTGGAGACGGTTAGTGTGTTCCAAGTGTATATAATGGATCAGATTATTTAAATACTATGTGGAATGTAAATTGTGTAATTGTTTTGTTCATTTATTTCCTGATTGAATTTAGATTCTATTAAATACTTTATATTTCAATGATATCGAGGATTTGACTTCTGTTTTCCAACTTTTTCCATTAGTCAGATGACTGCCACCCACCAATTAAAAACTGCTGTCATGTCAGTGGCATATGCTGGACGTTCTTTATTTCTCACGTCCCTATCAACTTCAGCTAAGGAGGTTGATGTTGATGGTGTTGGGGTTGATTTTATTGATCTTTTGACAATTTCATTATCCAACGCATTACTTGGTATGGATGCCAATGATCCTCCCAAAACTTTGGCTACAATGCAGTTAATTGGTTCCATATTTTCCAATGTAAGTTGAGGGTGTCATTGTTTTTACTGTAAACTTCTGCTTGGTTAGTTTAGTGCTTTGATAATCTGTTTATGATTGCAGATTGCTACTCTGGATGATAGCATGGATGAGTCATCTTTGCCAATGATTCGCTTTTCTGAGTGGTTGGATGAGTTCTTGTGCCGACTATTTTCATTACTCCAACATCTAGAACCAAGTAGTGTTCTGTAAGTTAATAGCTATTCTTTCCCAATATGCGTTTTGTTTCCTGTATAAATACATAGGATGGACCTGAAGAGTACGTATCTCAATTCTGTTTACTTCCTAAGTCACAACTACTGGTTGGTTTACATCATGTCATAGGAATGAAGGCCTGCATTCATCAGCAACATCAGGAACTTTTCTTGTTGAGGATGGTCCTTATTATTACTGTATGCTTGAGATCTTACTTGGGAGGCTTTCAAAATCACTCTACAATCAGGTTATAGCGGTTGTCTCGCTTTACAGTACTTCATATTGAGATTGTGCAATAAATTGTGTAAGCTATGTAATCTATTGTAACAGGCCTTGAAGAAAATTTCAAAGTTTGTCAGGACAAATATTCTTCCGGGAGCAATAGCTGAGGTTGGACTGCTCTGTTGTGCATGTGTTCACACAAACCCAGAAGAGGCAGTTGGTTCACTTGTCGAGCCAATTTTATCATTTGTCATATCCTCTTTGAAGGGTACACCAGGAACTGGCTTTGGGGGAAGGGGAGGTCCTGATATCTCAATGTCAACTAAGGTTTTTCATTTGTTCAGAGGTGTTTTGTGTATTTTTGTTTGCCGAGATTCCTGATGCTAAAGCTGATTTTTTTCTAGGTCAAAGCAACTCTTTCCCCAGCTCTTGAAACATCAATTGATTATCAATTGAAGATATTATCAGTTGCTATCAGCTATGGAGGACCTGCACTTCTTCCCTACAAGGATCAATTTAAAGAAGCCATTATGTCTGCTTTTGATTCTCCTTCTTGGAAGGTTTCACTTGGCCTTTATTTTACTTATTACCTGCAGAATTTGGTATTTAATGGGGTTAGTTATTTGAAAAGAAAGCTTATTATTTATGGTGTGCTTGGTTCACTTGAGGAAATGGTAATAAGATTTATAATGAATATAGTAAGGAATGGAAATGGATAGGACTTTCATTCCTCACTATATTGGGGGTATGTAGTATTGCCTCATAAGGGGATATGAAAACACTGTTCATCTAATCATAATATATTACCAAACATCCTTTTTCATTCCTGACCCTTTCCTTTCTTCCCATGTCAACTAACCAAGCACCCCCTTAAATTACTGTAGGTTAATGGTGGTGGTGATCATTTTCTTCGGTCCCTGTTGGGAAGCCTGATCCTTTATTATCCTCTTGGTCAATACAAGTAAGCTTGTGTCTTCACTTCAGTATTTTAATGTTGTCTTTTAGGTTGTCTATAATGACAAATGTGTGTTTATTACGGTAAACTAGGTGCATCATGCGACATCCTGATGCTACAGCTCTAGAAGAATGGATAAGCACTAAAGATTATAGCAGTGATGAACCTCTGGTGGTCCCAAAATGGCATGTTGCAACTGATGAAGAAGTTCAATTTGCCAATGAACTTTTGATCCTTCATTTTGAATCGGCTTTGGATGACCTTTTGAGAATATGCCAAAATAAAATTCATTTGGATACAGGTATAATATTTGTTTCTTCCGGTATGGTAACTTTTTCAATTACACGTTTTTCTTTGCTTTTGATGATTGATTTTTGCAGTATGTCAATAAATGTACACTTGTCCTGTTAAGCCTTCTTTATATGCATCAAAATGTTATGCAAAGAAGAGCACCTCTACAAGTTTTGTCCATTATGATTTTATGCATATTTTCTAGTGCTTTATTGGTGTTTACATGCTATGATATGTTCATTGACTGAAAAACAATTTTATTTTACGGTACAAAACAACAATGACTGACAGTTGCAATTTGTTAATTTTGTTGCTATCTTAGTTTACTGCTATTGAGTGGCTACTTTTTGACAGGAAATGAGAAAGAGCACTTGAAAGTGACTCTTCTGCGTATTGATTCCTCATTGCAAGGTGTTTTATCTTGCTTACCTGATTTCACCGCATCTAGGAGTGGTATTGTTGGAGAACAGAATCATACTTCTTTCTTGATAGCCGGAGCAACTGGTGCAAGTGTTGGCAGCACAGAATTTCGTGTAAAAGCAGCTGAGATTATACATGCAGCTTGCAAGTAATGATAAGCTTTGCTATTCATACAAGACTTTGGATTTTCATTGGATTGTTATATTGAATGCTATAATATTTGCAACTTCCCGCAGATACCTATTACAGGAAAAATCAGATGATAGTATCCTATTGGTACTTATTGTTCGTATCATGGATGCTTTGGGAAACTATGGTAATGATGCAGTGCCTAGATGATTTCAAGTTCTTTATCTTCTTTTTTCTTTTTCCTTGTTATCATATTTCTTTCTGTGAGCCCATGTTATGCAGCATCAAATTTGTGTATTAACTTACACCTATTTTCTTTATGTCTATCAAATAGGAAGTTTGGAGTATGATGAATGGCTCAATCACAGGCAGGCATGGAAGTTGGAATCTGCTGCTATTATAGAACCTCCAATAAATTTTATTGCAACTTCTCATACAAAAGGAAAGAAAAGGTAATTAGTCCTATCAGACTTTCTTATTACTTGAGCTATGTATGGCAATGCTAATGCTTTAAGATGTTGAACTGTCTCCATTGTTTCAGGCCCAGATGGGCTCATATAGACAAGGCTTACATGCATCTTACATGGAGGTCATCTCAATCATCCTATCATCAGTTTCGTACGAGTGGGAACTTCACTCCGTCAGAACATGTGTTTCTCCTGGTGGATGATCTACTAAGACTTTCTTTGCATAACTATGAAACTGTTCGTGTGTAAGTATATTGTTCTAAAATCTCATATGAGTTAAATGATTGTACTTTCATAGTTCTTGTGCTTTTGAGTAGTAATGGTTGGATGATTCTGCCATGTTAACTCATTATACATTTTTTTTAAAATCATTTTTGCCAAACTTTTTGTATGCATATTTTCTCATATGAGGCTTCTGCTTCTTTGCTTTTCTTCTGAATCTTGCTTCACGGTTTTTAGTGTCTGGTTTGGATCACCTAACAAACGAATGAGATATTTGATTGTGCAGACTTGCTGGAAAATCTCTGCTGAAGATTATTAAGAGGTGGCCGTCTATGATCTCAAAGTGTGTGCTCTCTCTGACTGAAAACTTGAGGAATTCTAGCGCACCTGAAAATGCAGTACTAGGCTCATGTTCTATTCTCTCTTCACAGACAGTTCTCAAGCATTTGACCATGGTAATTATTTAACATTCTTTATCTAAAACTGTTTTCCATAAATATCACTTCCTGAGATGTGTTCTTTTATTTTAGGATCCTAAATCATTTTCTGCTTTTCTTCTTGGGGTTCTTTCAAGGTAACAATTCAATTCTTTATTCATCTTTTGGCTTTTGATTTTCCCTTCATTTGGTGACGGGCCACATGATTTATTTTGGAGTTTGTTATTAAAGTTTATGTTCCAACTTTTTCTTTTACAGTTCACATCACGAGTCTCTGAAAGCCCAGAAGGCAATCAATGAGGTAAAATATGCCACCACCAATAAATTGAGGATTCTATTCTACATGTCTTCATTTCTGTTCTTTTTTTTCCCCCTTAATTCCGAATACAAACAGCTATTTGTCAAGTACAATATCCACTTCTCGGGAGTCTCTAGGAACATCTTCAGGGCAGCAGACAATCATAAAGATGGGCTTGATTTTGGGGATCTGATTTCTCGGATTGAATCCATGAGTTTTGATTCTACTGGCATTCATTGGCGGTAATTAGTTTAATATGCACCAGCTTTCATATTTTCAATAGTTGCTTTGCTTAATGGATATCTTACTTTCTTTTGGTTCATGTAAGGTATGTAAGGCCCTGTTATTGTTGGGCTTCAAAACAATGTGGTTTAATATGACTCAATAACAGGCACATCTAGTTTTGACTCTATGGTTCTTTCGCAAGTTATTGTTGTGCTGGGGATTGACTTTCTAGATATTCAAGATATCAGCTTGATCTGATTCCTCTTTATTTCCTTCCAGGTATAACCTCATGGCCAATAGGTTACTTCTTTTGATGGCTATGGCATCCAGAAATGACCCAAATAGCTCTTCAGAAATACTAAGTGAAACTGCTGGTCAGTCTTGTTGACTATGTTCTTTCTTATAAATATCAAATAAAACTATCTTGGAAAATTAGTGTACAGATTATCTTCTTGATGATTTTCAGGTCACTTCCTAAAAAATTTAAAGAGTCAGCTTCCTCAGACAAGGATACTCGCAATATCTGCTCTAAATATTCTATTAAAAGAGTCGCCTTATAAATTGCCGTCTGAGCAACAAGCAGCAATTTCAGGAGGGTCGCATGCAAATGCCAAATCATCTCTTGAGGGTGCCTTGGTTGGAATTTTTCAGGAGGAGGGATTCTTTAGTGAGACTATGAGTAGCCTTTCTCATGTTCATATAATAAGTGATACTGAGAGCTCATCTTCCAGAGGAAACCATGGTAGTTCTTTCCAAAGCCTGGCAGACAAATCAATCACTCGATTTTATTTCGACTTTTCAGCCTCATGGCCACGTACTCCTAGTTGGAATTCTTTGTTAGGAAATGATACTTTCTACTCAAACTTTGCACGAATTTTTAAGCGGCTAACACAAGAGTGTGGCATGTCTGTATTGCTGTCGCTTAAAAGTACACTGGAGGAGTTTGCAAGTGCTAAGGAAAGATCCAAGCAGTGTGTTGCTGCTGAAGCATTAGCAGGGGTGTTACATTCAGATGTGAATGGTCTTTTAGGAGCATGGGACAACTGGATGATGCTTCAGTTAAAGAACATCATTCATGCCCAGTCAGTGGAATCTATTCCTGAGTGGGCAGCTTGCATACGCTATGCAGTTACAGGGAAAGGGAAATATGGTACTCGAGTTCCTTTTCTCCGGCAACATATTTTGGACTGTCTAATGTCACCTTTGCCTCCATCTGCAACAACCACTGTTGTTGCAAAGCGATATACTTTTCTGTCGGCTGCACTCATAGAGATATCTCCAAATAAAATGCCAGTTGCTGAGATAGAGGTCCATAAAACACTTTTGAATGAGTTATTGGCTAATATGTGCCATCCATCTGCCCAAGTAAGGATGTTATTTTTATACTCCTTTCCAATTCACTCTTTCAACTTTTAGCTCTACTGTTGTATTCAAATTTTATCTTATTTTGCATTGTACTTTATTGGGAAACAATTAGAAAAACCTAAAAGCAATAACCAGATTATTACTCTGTTACTGATGCACGAGGACGATGATTAAATGATGACAAAAGAAAGATACTTTAATACTCCTTTTCTATGGTCTTGCCTAATTGAAATTTTAATGGGACAGGTAAGGGAAGCAATAGGTATTACCTTGTCCGTGCTGTGCTCTAATATTCGGCTTCATTCAGCATTTCCTCATGGCTATTCTGCCGATGAGGGAAAAAGTACCATGAAGAACCAACTAAATGAAGAAAGCTGGGTTCTTTCTCTGACAAAACGAGCAACTGATTTGATCCCAACCATACAGAATTGTAGCCAGTTGGAGATCGTGGATACTCAACCAAGTTCAAGTCCTCAAAATGGGTTCTTGAATGGTGATGCACAAGATGATGTAAAATGGATGGAAACGGTACTTATTTATGACTTAACTACCTGGTGTAACTTAGATGTTGTTGTTGTTAAATGTGTACATTTTATTTTGCAGCTGTTTCATTTTATCATCTCAGCATTGAAGTCTGGAAGATCTTCTTATTTATTGGACGTTATTGTTGGATTTCTTTATCCTGTAATTGCATTGCAGGTAAGTGGTTTGCGTCATTTCATTCTTTTGCAGATGACTTAAGTTTTATCCTGGCTATTTTATTTTTGTTTCACACCACTCCAGTTATCTTAAAAAAATCTTTATTATAACAAAGAAAGGAGAAGCTTGATATTTGTTGGAAACAAATTCGTTCTCTGTCTCTCTCAATTAGATTCCTGAGAAATGAGTTCAATTGGTCTCTCGTTTCCTTGCTGCAGTTTTTTCTTTTGTCATGTTGGTTCTTATTGGATAATGGATATATACTTGGTGTCCTTTTCTCTGTCTGCCAAGTTGATTTGCTTTGGCATGGAGTACATTTTGAGAAATCTCGGCACTCCTTTGTTTAACATTGTAATAACTTTTGGTTTTTGAACTCTTTATTGACCAAAATGTGTTTACTTTGAAGGAAACATCAAACAAAGATCTATCAACACTTGCCAAAGCAGCTTTTGAATTGCTTAAATGGAGGATTTTCTGGGAACCCCATATCCACAGGGTTGTTTCGGAGATTCTTTCTTGTGCCAATGATTCTAACTGGAGGACCAGATCAGCCACTTTGACATACCTTCGCACTTTTATGTATAGGTATTACGCAATTGCTAGGGAATCTCATAGGCATCAACTTAATCATATGAAATAATTTTTATTTCTTCAAGATTTTTTATTTGAGACTCTATTTTATGTGCTGTTTTCTTGATTCTCTTTCTTCGTCCACCCAACACCATTATCTGCTCATCCCTTTTTCATTCTGACATGATCTTCAAGTCTCTGTTAGTTATTTATGATATCCTCTTTTGCCAATTTACTTCATTTATTGCAGGCACACTTTCATTCTCTCAAATGTGGAGAAGCAACAAATTTGGAGAACTGTTGAGGGTCTACTTAGAGACAATCAAGTTGAGGCAAGTTTCCATCTAAACAACATTGCAGATTGGTTGGTGTCAAGTTCAGATTGGGGTTCAAAAAGTTTTTATATGGTTCAAAAACTTGCATGTTTATGTGTGTTCATAATGCTATGGAATTCTTTGTCATGAGAGTACAAATCATTATTTCACTCTCTCTTCCTACTCAAACAGTTAAAACATTGTTCAGGTGAGAGAGCATGCTGCTGCAGTTCTAGCAGGTCTCATGAAGGGTGGAGATGAAGATCTTGCTAGAGATTTCCGTGATAGAGCTTACATGGAGGCAAAAGCTATGCAGAAGAAGAGAAAGCAAAGGTTATGATTACTTTTAGTCATGTTGATTGAAATTCCAGTAATTCTTGTCAAGCATGATTATTCTGCATATGATTATGACTTGGGTTTTCTTGTGTCTCATCACATTATTTTGGTAATTAAGAACTTACAAATGGTACATTCTTTTTTTTCCTTTTCAATCTTTGACATAACGATTGGTGCATGAGTGCAGAAGCGCAAGAAGTGGTGATTCTATTGCAACTGTTCACGGTGCTGTACTTGCTTTGGTGGCTTCTGTACTATCAGTCCCCTATGATATGCCCAGGTCAGTCCTTATGCCTATGATACACAAGCTTGTTGCAATGTGATTCTGATTTATGATTGACATTGAACTCCATTTGATTGCTGTACCTTTTGTGACTTAAATCCTTAGCCAACCAAACATTCCTTTTTAAATTTTAACTCTGATTATTTGATTTATCCTGCTGGAAAATAGGTAAGTATTCAGTTTGGGGGACATCTCAGCTCCTTTTCTCTCTTGTTCTGCATGTACCATGCATCTTACCTGAATCATGGAAGTTTCAGTATTTTATGAATATATTCAAGTAATATGTGAACTCGTAAATGACATCCTTGAATTCTACTTTTCAGTTCTTAATTGGATGTTGATTCTCATTAGTGTGAACATGTTTTTTACCTCTTAAAAGTTGGAGATGTGGATGAAATACTCAAAAAATTTAATTGTGGATGTGACACATCCCAGATCATAGTTCCATCATCTTATGACTCCTGATTATTTCTCATTTGTTTCCTTCTTAAATGTTGACTTATTATGGGTAATATTCATTTTCAGATGGTTGCCCGAGCATGTTACTCTACTGGCTCGCTTTGGTGGGGAGCCATCTCCAGTGAAATCTACCGTTACTAAAGCAGTTGCTGAGTTCCGTCGGACTCATGCAGACACATGGAACATTCAGAAAGATTCGTTTACTGAAGAGCAACTTGAGGTTTCTTTAATATAGTTTTCTTTTTATTTTTGGGGAGACTGAAACTTTTTGCCTTTATATTGGTTTCTGATATTGTTTGTTTAAACCGTGCAGGTTCTGGCCGATACATCTTCTTCATCCTCTTATTTTGCTTGATGTATTTTGCTTAGCCTAGGTAGAGAAACATAGGAATGACACGAATGAAAATCAAAAGCTCAATGATTGAAAGAATAGAAGTAAGAAATAGTGAAACTTATTGATATTTCATTTATAAAATGAATTTTATTTAGATTTGCTCCATTTGTTTTTATAAGATGTCAACACCGTTTATATGGCATCTGATCTCCATGTTTCTTTATCGTCTGATTCGTAAGATCTCGGATGATAAAAATCCCACAACACACAGCCTGCACTAAATATACTGGAGCAATTCCTGTGTTTTTGTCCTCAGTTTTTCATGCAAGTGACCTTGCTCGTCATGCTCTTCCGGTGCACATATTCCGGCTTCAGGGTGATGCTGTCCCTTCATTAAAAAAAGATGCGCCGCGTTGAAATCCATTAATTGGTACAGCTGGCAAATTTCATTGACGTGGCAGTAGCGTAGTCCCATATCTTGTTTTGGGATTGCAGGCCAGATTCTTGCACTGGCTTTAATAAGCCAAGCTTTGATTTTCCCCATCGTATCTTCATTTTCAACACGCTTGACAGGAACACAAGGGGCAGAGGTGTTTCCTGGCACTGCTCTGGTCTCTTGCAGCTGGAAGTCGATGCGTTTTTTAGTAAGGAGGTTGAGCATTTCGTCCTCGAAGCATCCAGGGGGCTGCAGCAGCCTGCTTCCGCAAGGTGAACCATTTGTGGTGATGCCATTGTGATAAGAATCACCAAACCCTGTAAGCTTATTTTTGAGTTTGGTGCTCCAGTAGTTAATATTATAATCAGTGCATTCAGGAAGCTGAGTGGGTATTACCGACAATCTGCCAAGCGATTTGGAAATTTTGGTAATAAAGGAAAACCAATGATAGCATGTTGGAAGTACCAATAAATTGGATTAGTGGTAGGATGCAGTTCTCGTACTGGTTTCATAAAATAGAGTTGAGCTTCGTGATAACTTTTGTTACTGAGACTTTGCTAGGAAGTTGAAATTCGCATATAAAATGAGCCAAAAGTCTTGAGTAGTTGAGTTCTTACGATTTGACTTAACCTTACTAAGTGTTACAAAGACTTTGTAAGGAATTCCAAGTTTGCGCCCAAGATAAGTCAAAGTCTAAGTATAGTAGTTGAATTTTT
>JANQAP020000139.1:2864567-2878728 GCA_026874005.2 Erythroxylum coriaceum
AACAAATACATTAAGGCACCTCAAATACACAAAATTAAAGCTCAATGGCATGCTCTAACCCATATAACACTCAAAACAAAAATATCTAACCAACTAACACAATTCTAAACTTAAACATACATGAATTAATTAATTAACCACTAAAAACATACTAAAATGCCTACTAAAATATCATGCAATCTACAACTATTAATCAGCATAAGACAATATTTTGCATTCCTAATGCCCACTACCAATAGATAGTAATGTCATTGGGGCTAAAAGTTACCCCATCATTATTTCAAAAAGCCATGACAAAGATTTATGACGGTATCTTATCAAGTGCTTTAATTTACATTAATAACATCATGCTTTACTCTCAAACCCAGCAATGGGAAGGAATAACTTCTTTGTTTTTACAGTGTTGGGCAGGTCAGCCATTGAAAGGAGGAAATGAAGATTTCTAAAGGGAGTGATAAGGCTGATATGCTTTTCAGGTTAAGAGAGGAAATCAGCTAGGATATTCTAGTGGCTTTTGATGTGATGAACTGTGAATTTATAGTAAGAGAACCAATCTTTCCAACGAAGCAATTGGCTTTCAAGCCAAAGTTTTATGTTTGGATCTAGTATATTTGGAAAGGACGTATTGTCCATTTCTACAATAAATAGATAACGGCTAAGGTGGAAATTAAACTCTTCTATACCTCTTTTGATTGCTAGAATCTCTTTATAGATTGTGCGATAATGTTTTTCCAAGGGTTTAAATTGTCATCTAGCATGTACACAGTAAAACCTTTTTTCCTTCTATCTCCTCTATTAAAATTGTTCCCCAAAATTATTCACTAGCATTAGTTAGATTTATTTTCCCTTTTCAGGAATCTTCAATGGGGGTGGATGCTTCCTAATCTTCTTTAATAGCTTGACTGTCGAGATGCCCTTTATATGGTAACAGATAGGTTTCAGAATGAGTTCCCTAAAATTCTTGACTAGCATTAGTCAGATTTGTTTTCCTTTTTCAAGAATCTTCGATAGGGGTGGATGCTTCCTAATCTTCTTTAATAGCTTGACTGCCGAGATGCCCTTTATATGGTAACAGACAGATCTCATAATGAGACAACAATCATCTAAATTCCATGACAATTGCCATCACAACAATCAAGGGAGTTAATGCTTATAAAGTAGATTACGAATTACGAAAGATAATTTCATACTCCTTATCTACGCTCCATTCATATCACTACTCCAATTTTGAGAAGATTGAAGGATGGAACAATAAAATCCTTTTTCAGCAAGCTTAAAGATTCCTAACAAAGGAAAACGAATCCTGCAAACTAATGCTAATGAAGAATTCTAGAGAGCAATTTTAATAAAGGAGATAGAAGGAAAAAGCTTTTACTATGGACATGTTAGTGAACAATTTAAACCTTCGAAAAGACATTATAAATAAAACTTTATTATTTTTTCTCCATTCTCGTGTAACCTTTCTCCTTTTTTGTTGAAGATCTTGAAAACTAAATTTTATTTTTAAATAAGTATGAAAAATATTAAAATTATTAAGAAAATTAATTTAATTCCTAAATTCAAAAGTTAAATTTTAGTTATTTATTCTTCGGCTAAATTTTAACCTTTAAAATTTTTTTATTAACTAATTAAGGAATTTTTTAAAATTTTTATAACAAACTTTATAAAATCCTTACACATCTAAAATTATTTAATTTCTATTATAAATTTATTTTATGATTAATATTTTTTAGTCAACTTCAAAAAAATTTATTTGATCCAAACTTAAAATAAAATAAAATAAAAATTAATTACTAATTAATAAATAAATATAACAAAATTTATTAAAACATGGTCAATTTATATTATATATTCATTGTTTTATCCAATAAAATTGAAAACGACTACTTCTAATTTCTAACACATATCTCCCAATCAACAATTGTAATTGCAGCTAACAATGCTGTTGGCAATTAAATTGCCTAAAAATAAACTTGTTTAACAAAACATACACTCAAAATTTTATTAATACTTCACACTACACAACTCGTTAGCGTTAAGCACCTTACAAAACTTTCACACCTTTTTTCACTCCCTTTTCTTTTTGATTCTTGTACAATTCATATGTAATGGCCAAATGGCCATATTTATAGAGAAGTAGAGTCGGTAATAACTGACTATAATACGAACTTCAATAAAGTTGTCCAAACGAGTTCAAAGACAATTTGGATTAGTATTTTGACCAAGTCAAATACAATTCATAATATAGAAGCATGTATTAAACCAAATTTAGTTGCTAACATCCTCCCTTAAACTTGGTTTAATTATTCCGAGTGCGTTCTTCAACTTGTAAAATAACTCAGCTTTCAAAGGCTTTATAAAAATATCTGCTATTTGATCTTCATATGCGCAATACTCAACTATAATTTCTTTATCTTTAACGAAATCTCGAATGTAGTGATGTTTAATGTCAATATGCTTACTTTGACCATGGAATATTGGATTCTTTGTTAAGGCAATTGCTGATTTATTATCGCAGTATATTATCCTTGACCATCTTGTTGGTGTTGTAATTTGCTAAGCATCATCTGTAGCCAAATTGCTTGGGTAGCACAATTTGTTGCTGCTATATACTATGCTTCTGCAATTGAAAGAGTAACCACTTGTCTTTTCTTTGAAGACCAAGAAAATGCTCCAGAACCAAGATGAAAGATATAACCTAAAGTCCTTTTTTCTCTTTTCATCGTCACCAGCCCAGTTGCTATTTATATATCTAAGTAGTCATACTTTTTTATTGTTTGAATAAGATATGCCATCATCAATCATACTTTTAATATATTTTAAATTTTGTTTTGCAGCTAACCAATGAGATTTTCGTGGTGAATCCATAAATTTGCTTACAATTCCCACTCCGTAAACAATATCTAGCCTTGTTGCAATTAGGTACCTCAGACTTCCAATAAGTCTTTTCAAGCTTGTTGCATCAATCAAATCACCACTGCCATCTGTCATAAGCTTTAACATTTCTTCAACTTATGTTAAAACTGGCTTGCACACATCCATCTTGAATTTCTTAAAAATATCTTTTGCATATTCCTGTTGTGAAATAAATATGCCTTCATTTGTTTACTTTACCTCGACACCAAGAAAGTAGGACATTAAATATGTATATGTCAGTGAGTAACCATATCCTTCTTGAATTCTAACAACAATCCTGAATTATTACCAGTAAAGATCAAATCATCTATATAGAGACAAACTATAACAAAGTCTCCTTCCTTGTTGATCTTGATATGCAAAGTATGTTCATACGGACACTTACAAAAACCATGTATAATGAAATAAGTATCAATACGAGCATAACATTCCTTTGGTGTTTGTTTACGACCATACAACGCCTTCTTCAGCCAATAAACCTTATCTTCTTCTCCTTGCTTTATATATCCTAGTGGTTGCTCAACGTATACTTTTTCTTTAAGTACACCATTCAAAAAGGCTTATTTGAAATCTATTTGACAAATCTTCCAATTACTTTAAGTGGTAAGTGAAATGATTAAACATACAGTATCCAATATGGTAACAGGTGCAAATACGTCAGAATAATCGATACCTGACTTTTGTTTGTATCCTTTGGCAATTACTCTTGCTTTAAAGTGTTCCACTTCTCTATTACACTTGTACTTTGTCTTATATAGTCGTTTGACACCAATAGGCTTCTTTCCTTTTGGTAAATTGGTTGACTCCCATGTTTTATTCTTTTCTATGGCATATATTTCTTCATCCATTACTTTAATCTAATGACCAACATTCACTTCTTCCTTGAACATTATTGGATCACAATTTACAAAGAAGGTATTATGGGCCATAACTTCACCATCATTTTCTCATCACCTAATTGATAATCTTTCAAATAAGTGGGTGAATGGCTTTCTCGTTATGAGCGCCTAAGTGAAGGTGAAGTAGGAGGAGATGATGCTTCAGGATCAAAATGAGTTGACTCTTTAAGAACTGGAGGTGAAGATGACTCTCCAGTTTGATTAGTCATTTCCAATTCATTGTTTATGAACATCGATACTAGCAATGATTTCTTTTCTTTTTCTGATCAATCCTACACTCCTTTAAAAGTAACATCTCGACTGATGATCACTTTTTGTCTTTGGATTATAAAGCTTATAACCTTTTGTTTCCATATTGTAACTAAGAAATATACATTTTTTTGTCTTATCATCTAGCTTCTTTCTCAACTCATCAGGCACATGTGAATATACTATGTAACCAAACACCCTCATATGACTAAGATTAGGTTTTCGTCCACTCCATGCTTCTTGTAGAGTTTTATCACAAATACTTTTAACAGGACACCTATTCGAAATATAAATCGTATAAGTCATGGCCTCTACCCAAAAACTTTTAGGTAACGTCATGCAAAATAAAAATACTTCTCACCATATCCATGATAGTTTTATTTTTCCTTTCTACCACTTCATTTTGTTGAGGAGTGTACCTTGCTGTCAACTAATGCTTAATTACATGTTTTCTTAAGAAATCATCACAAACAATATATTATGTACCTCTATCTGTTCTTAAAGTCTTGATAGAATAACCAATTTGGTTTTCAATATAAACTACAAAATTCTTAAGAACTTCATATGCCTCAGATTTCTGCTTCAAAGAACTAAACTTATTATTTTCTAGTATAATCATCAATAAGTGTAATAAAGTATTTGTTACCTCCATTTGATGGAACCTCTGCATAACATAAATTTGAATGCACGAGCTCTAGTGGACATTTAGCTCTCCATGCTTGCTTTATAGGAAATGGATCTCTATGTTTTTTTTCCCATTACACATGACTCACAAATCTGGTCAAGAACTTGAATGGTTGGCAAACCTGATCTTTGTTTGCAAGAAACTTAATGCTTCCAAAATTCAAGTGCCCAAGTGGCATATGTCATAGCCAATTATCATTGATAGTTATAGTATTTAAGCAAGAAGTATTACTGCAATTAAGATATGTTGGAAATAGACGATTGGACGTAATTATCGTCTCTAGAATCATGCCCTTTTTTATATCACTCATTATGCATTCGTCTTTATTGAAGTGTAAATCATAACCCTTTTTTTGATAGTTGTCCAATGCTTGATAGATTATTGCAAAGAGTAGGAGCATAGTGCACATCAGAAATACAATTTAAAGATCCATTTTTTTTTAATTTTATAACAATATTTCCTCTTCCCACAACTAAGTTGACAGTTGTCACTATTACTAGTTTCATGAGCGGCCATCAACAAAGTCTCTTGGTTATTATTCGTAGTGACTCCAGCTCGATTATCTTTATATTCTTATCTTTGAACACGACATTTTCTATTATAGTGACCATATTTTTTTACAATTATGGCACTGAATATGTGACTCGCACTCAGATTGATAATAACCAAACTTTTTGCACTTGTAACATTGAATGTTAGATTTATCCCGAGGAGTTTCACTCTCTTTTGCTCTAGGCCTAGAGTTGGTTCTGAAATTTTTACCTCCTCTGCCTCTAAAATTTGAACTTCTTTGAGTACATTCTATTTTTCCTATTGCAGTTTCCTTCTCATTTCTCAACTTTACTTGGGCTTTTAGAACTTGCTCTGTTGTACGTGGTGATCTTTCATTCATTCACATTTCGTGAAACTCTCATAAGGCTTGCAAATCATTGAGTCATGGACTCCAAACCTTTAGACTCTTCAATGGCTGTGACAACATAATCAAACCGACTTGTTAACATGCGCATGATCTTCTACACAATATCTTTTTCCGTAATTTTTACGACCATTATTTTTCATCTCATTGATTAATTTTTCATTTGTGAAAAATAATCACGAATACTTTCATCCTTTCCTTGCTCCATCAAATCGTATTGCCTTTTAAAATCTTGTAGTCTTGTTCTTTTAACTGTGTCTGCTCATTCATACGTTTTAAGAAGAATATTCCAAGCCTCCCTTGTTTTAGCATGGAATATCTTTTCAAGAATCGAGAACTCAACATATTGACAAATTAAAAACAAGGTCATTTCATTTAATCAACAATCACTAAACAATTGTGATTCTTCAGTTGTCAGTTTTTATTTTTCTACGAAGTCTTTCTCCAAAATTTCACCATATCCATTTCTTCTCGAATATAACTCAATTGAGTGTTTTCATATCACAAAATTATTTTTGCTACCAAACTTGAAAATTGATAATTGCATTTGTTAAACTTTAGTTGTTAAACTCGAAGTCATCTTGATCTACTTAAGCACTTTAACCGAGCTCTGATACCAGATGTTGGCAATTAAATTCCTAGAAATAAACTTGTTTAACAAAACACAAACTCAAAATTTTATTAATATTTCGCACTACACAAACCATTAGAGTTAAACACCTTACAAAACTTTCACTGCTTTTTTCACTCCCTTTTCTTTTTTATTCTTGTACAATACATCTATAAAGGCCAAATAGTTATAGTTGTAGAGAAGTAGAGTAGGTAATAACCGACTACAATTGCCAGCTTCAATGAAGCTGTCCAAAGGAGTTCAAAGACGTCAACTCATAATCTAGAAGCATGTAGTAAACCAAGTTTAGTTTCTCTAATAAAAACTCAGAGATCCTTGCCTGCAATTAATCTACCATATTTATACTTCATTCTGTACTATGTTTCTTGGACTAGCTCTACGATGTTGCAGTCCACCGACTTAGTTTTCCCTCTTTGGATTCAGTAATGGAGAAATCTGGGTTTCCAAGTCCCGTCATTGCATCAGCTTAATTTTGCACTTATAAGCCCTTCTATGGATGCTGTCAATGTACACAGGGTTACGCAGAAGCAAAAAATGCTGAAGCTTCGAAGCACAATCCACAGCGTCGTCCAAGATTCTATCTTTCTTTGCTTGAAAAACATCTCCACTGGAAAGTATATGGTTAAGGGCCAAAAGTTCACGGCTCCTAATACACCGAGGACCTGATTGAAGTAGGGAAATGCTAATGCGATTCCTGTTGTAAACATCACGAACACTGTTCGGAAACACAGCCTAAGAAGATTTAACTCAACGGCTGGTAGTAGTTTGAGGGTGTAATTGTTGTGAACAAACCAGTTGCTGGGGCATTTCATAGCAAGCCACTTCTCTGCACTTGCGAATAGTGGCTGGCAGTATACCTGACATGATCAAATGTCAGTTTCAAAACTACACGCAACTAAACTCTACATTCTGCACTCTGCACTCACGTTTTGCTGCCCAAAATTAAGCTTTTATGATCACGTAGCTTAAGCACAGATAGCTATACCTGATAGCCACCAATTAAATGAAGGACGACGCTCGCATTGGCCAAGTCAACAAGCCAGTATGGCTCGTAAAAGCCAAACCCTGTCAAAAGGTTTCCTGGAGTGTCGTCTCCGAAGGCTGCATAACCAAAGCCTCCACAACAAAGATAGAAGAATGTCGTAACAGAGATAGATATTGTAGAAGCCTTCTTCATGGTTTCACTTTCAGGTGGAGGAGATCTTAAAGTGTCCTTCATTTTTTGCAGATTAATCAATGTCAGTCTTTAAATGGTTGCAGATTTGTGTATCATATCAATGGTAGCTTCTCATATATCAAAAATCGATCAGACATCACACCTGTATCTCGATGAGTATAAGGGAATATGGAAACGCGAACTCAATGTCTCCGACTGCTTGCAATACCTTCCATAATTTACCTAATGCAGTGGAAGCTGAGACTCCTGTAATGCTACCTTTAACATATCCATTTTCTGCATATTCAATGTACCATAATTGATTGTGTATCAAACAAGAATTTCTATTAACACATAAAAAACTGATTATACCTACTACTTTTGCTAAACCAAGTGCAAAACCTATGGAGGCGTAGGAGAAGGACATAATTGCAGCAAAAATTGATAGCCATTGTATGTTATGGAAATTTGGTATCTGAGATAGTATTATCTGAACAAGTCCAAATATTAGCATATATGAAGTGTCTCCGTATTCGCATGCAGCCTCATGCCCTTCTCTGTGGTAACAGTTTGATTTCTGGATTGCCCTTCACAAACAAAACAAGGGAAAATGAAGTTGATGAAGATATAAAAACCAAACCCCTATGAATTCAAATAATTAGAATTTGGATAGATTAGCTTAACATGATACCTCATACTGATAGCAGAAGTAATTGTATAGGCAATTCCATTCCCACATAAGCTTAATTGTACAAAGAAGTTACACAGCCAAGCATTCTTTTTCCCTGGATTCACGTAAATCACCATTTCAATTTTTTCATAAAAATGTTAAAACCTTAAAATTCAAAGCACGTTTCACTCTTAATTGCATCCGCTTGGTCTGTTTAGACAGACAGGTATTTGAGTATAACTGGAATAGTAACTCAGTAGCTAATGGCCTAAAAGTTTTGAGATAGTACTTGATTCAGTCTAATACGTGCAGGTATATATGGCACCACATAGAAAATTCAGTTCCAACTTTAGATCCAGTTATTGTTGCTCTAACTAACCTTCAAATGAATTTCTTAATTGTGTTTATACCACTACCAGTCCCAACAACATTTGGAAGAACACGCTAAACGCATTCTCTTCGTATCCGAAGATAAGATGAAGGTGGCTACGTTGGAGGTTTCTTCTCAGGAATAGTTTTCTTATATCTAATCAATGTGAAAGAAATCCACAACCAATTGTTATTCTCTGTACTCAGGTTGAAAGTTGGAAACTTAAAATCCCAGTTTAATTTATCAAAATTCTATTTTATTCAAATTCCAATATTTAGTTTGGTAGACTGAAGAGGCATTTGTAAATGCCGATTTTACAATATTATTATAGAATAAGGATTTGTGATTCAAGTTCAGAGGGTAAATGAGATGACTTGGACATGAGAATTCTACCCAAATATCTCTTCCAACTAGCATTCAACTATTGATATACAGTAATAGCTTCGAACTTGAAGCTTACCCAAACTCATGTCAACAGCTTCATAGTAAGAGGTATGTCTTCTAGGACCACATTCAGGATCTGGGGATCGATAGCAATCCGAGAGAAGGTAAGTGGAGAGAAGTGTAATGGAGGCAAAAACCAACATGACCAAAGGACCTGCAATCCACCCTAACTGAGCCATGCTCCATGCTAGTGATAGGACTCCTGACCCTATCACTGCTGTTATTATGTGTGCCACTGCAGTCCATAAGGTGCCTTCACAGAAATCAAGCCATTTTAGTCAATATAATTGTAGAAGATTGAGTTTAAATTCTGAGAAAAATCAATTCATTTTCATTTTCCACCCGCACTAGAAATATATCCTAATTCCTGATTCCTTGCTCTTACAAAACACAATAAAGTTAGAGAAAAATGAAAATGAAACTGAAAGCGCAGAGAACGGCTTGTAACCGAGAACCACTTTTGTTCTGGTTGTCCTTCCGTTGCACGAGCGTCTCTATGATAACTCTTGAGCTCTTTCCAGTATCAGTCAGTACCACAAAAGATTTAAAGGAAACCGAAGATGAATCGAAAATTTAAGAAAAAAAAGAATGAAAGAGCATAACCAGTTCTCTTGAGAGTATTCTCCGCCGCATATGCAGGCAACAATTGTGTCTCTAGTTGTCCTGTTTTTTCCAGCATGGTTTTCTTGCAAGAAGGCACGGTAGCTCTTTGAAGCACCCTGTTGATTTATTCCACAAAATAAAACAATCACGTGGATTACAAGAATGCTTGGCTGCTTTTAGATCAGAGGATATTGAGTTGTATACGCTTTTTCCTCGAAAAAGCCTTCGTGTCAAACTCGAACTCGTGAAACGCGTGGTAGTTGGATGGGAGTTGGTGACATTTCGTTTATATATTTATTAACATGATAAAGTGGGAGGGGTAAGGTGGACTTCCACTAACCCTGAATCACATATTTTATTAGTGAACTGCATTTTTCTGATGACAATTGTATAACCAAATAGATGCTGCAATTTTTAATAATAATAATTGTATTTTTTTTTTTTTTACTAAGAGAGGATGTCTTAATTTTAAAACTTCAAAAAATTATGTTATTTCTCTTCTTTAGTTTTGTTTTGGAAGTTGGGCAACTTTAGTAGAAAGTAAATTTTACTAATGATTAAAAATATTTGTTTTGTCGATGTAGATAATTTGATTAATGTTAAAAGTGTTTATTCAATTTAATGATAAAGAAAGTATGTTATCTGTGTACTTGCGGTTTTATGCTTCCGCGTGTAAAAGTAAGAGGACTATGTCGGTCAAGCAGACTTTTCACTTTAGGACAAAACATAACTGAAAAAGAAATGTCGGCAACTTGTGTGAATCAAATGTTGACACATCAGCACGAGAAGAATATGTTGAACACGGAACAAAGTAGGATTTTAATGTACGGTATTACATAATATAAAAACTTGAAAATTCAAAATTTTCAGCCTAATTTTGCACTTACAAGTCCTTGAATAGATCCGATTAGTCCCATAATTGTTACAAGCAAGCACACAAAGCTAAATGTCCTAAGCACAATCCACTTTTTAGTCCAAGCCCCTACTTTCTTCTGCACAAAGTACATCTCCACAGGAAAATATACGGCCAAAGGCCAGAAATTCAGGGCTCCCAGCACCCCTAGAACTTGGTTGAAGTATGGGAACACCATAGCAATACCCGTGGTTGATGCTACATATGCTGTTCTAAAACATAGCCTCAACATATTCATTTGAAGAGGTGGAAGCAATGGGATTTTGACGCTGTAAAACTTATTCACAAAGCTGCTGTTTGGGAACTTTCTGCAGAACCAACCTTCCACAAATGCAAACACTGGCTGACTGTATATCTGACAGGTAAACAAAAAATCACAAGGCAAGACTTCCAAGGCCAACACGTATAATAGTTATCCATGAAACTAATCTGATACTATCAGTTTCTGCTGTGTTAACAAGAAGTTGACAAGGTACAAAACGTAAGAAATTGAAAGAGTTCAAAGGGTTCTTAATAACAATACCTGATATCCTCCCACCAAATGAAGAGCAATGCAAGCATTTGCAAAATCAATGAGCCAGAAGGGTTCATAGAACCCAAAACCTGTAAGCAGATTCCCAGGCGTACTGTTGCCAAAAGCTGCATATCCAAAGCATCCACAGCAGAGGTAAAAGAAAGTTGTAACAAATATTGCAATCATCGATGCTTTCTTCATGATCTTGTTTTCTGGTGGAGGCGACTTTAAGGTATCCTTTAGTAACAATATCCTCAATTCAGTTCAGCTCTTAGAATTTGAAATAATTCTTTCTGTACCAGCTAAAACTCTGTAAAATTTAAGAAAGTTGAAGCCAAACCTGTATCTCAAGAAGAATAAGCGAGTATGGATAGGCAAAAGCAATGTCAGATAGTGCTTCAAAGACCAAAAATAGTTTGTCAGCTGTGTTGGCAGCTGGCACTCCGCTGATCCCCCCCTTGATCTTCCCATTTTCTGCCATTTGACAAATTAGAAGATATTTTAGTTGCATACACGCGAAGATCTATTAACCTTTATATAGGACTTGGTGAGTTAATGGTAAGTTGGTAACCATTATATCTGAAAAATCTCGCATTTCTGACAAAGTAGGATTTAGGAATGATATAATCAACATAAAAATAAATAAAAATTTGTCAATTAGGGGACCGGTACCTATAACTGTGGCAAAGCCAAGTCCCAGTCCTATAAAAGAGTAGGCAAAGGACATGATTGCTGCAAGTAACGAGAGCCATGCCATGTTATGAAAATCTGGTATCTGAGACATTACTATCTGTACAGCTCCAAATAGAAGCATATAGAAACTATCCTCATAGTTGCACGCAGCTTTATGCCCTTCTCTGTGATAGCAGTTTGATTTTTGAATGGCTCTGCGTTAATTCAAGTGATAGAATATGAAAATCAGCTTTTAAATTCTTTTGCACAAAATGTATTTAATATCAAGTGACGGAGCAGCTATCGAATGCATGCCATACATTGGATAGTAGTAATCTCAAGTGATACCTCATGCTGGTTGCAGTAGTAATAACATACGCAACAGCAGTTCCACACATGCTTAGATATTGTAGCAAACCACACATCCAGGTCTGTGTTCTACCTGAACTATCACTATACCAAATTAGGAATACCAATACCTATGTAAGAAGCATTCTTCCTAACACAGTTCTAAAGTCAAAAGGGTAAAGCGTTGAACTACCAAGATTCACGCGAACAGCATTAATGTAAGTGTAGTTTCGAGTCCCGGTAACAGGGTGAGGTGACCTATAGCAATCGGAAAGAAGAAATGCAGAAATGTAGGTGACAATCGCAAAGCAAAGCAAAGAGGCAGGCCCCGCTATCCATCCTAGCTGCGATGTACTCCAAGCTAAGGATAGAACTCCAGATCCAATAACTGCTGTTATAATATGAGCTATAGAACTCCAGAGTGTTCCTAAGTTCCCACAGACAATAAATTTAAGTTTGGATTCAAATGAAAAAGAAAAACTCAAAATAATATTCTAACCAGTTCTGGATGGGTGCCCATCATCGTCATATCGACCATCTCCTAGCTCTTTAGGGTGTTCTACTGCCATGATTCTTGATCAAAGAAGTTTACTTTGCCTTCTGACAGCAACGAGTTAAATGGTATGATTCATATCTATCCCATCCCTATAACTTATTCAAAATTCCCCTGCACTCCTGGCCAACAACTTCGCAATGGCTATAGAATTTTGATACACAAGGGATTATTTTCATGCAGACCCCATCTAACTCCCTCTATATATATATAGTTGCTCTCTTCCGTTCACGCACTTAAAAGAGTATCTAAACACTTGAGATATGATTAATAAGAGAAGTCATAATTACTTGAGCTTAATATTACGAATTTTGATATGGCCTAATCCATCCTCCGTCACTTTATCATATCGCTTTGTCGTTACTTCTTTAAAGTGGATATACAGTATCGAGGCTTTAGTTGTATAGGACAAGAAAGGTGGACCTCCTGAATGATGTAAAAAGAAAGAAAAGGAATCTGCTGTCCATTCCTAGTTCATGATAGCCCTCATTCGTCCAATAGCACGGAAACATCGAAAAGGTCCATCCGTACCTGTTCCATCACAAACACGACCTTCAATCTATAGTAACACTGTAAGAATATTATGAATTAGCGATCGATGTTTACCAACCGATAAAAAACCGTAACTATTTATCAATGAAAAATAATAAATTGTCGGTAAATATATTGTACTATTTATATATAGCAACGAAAATATATTACTGTCGGTAATATTGGAGGGAATGAATTTCGCGCAAAATCTCCGACAATATATAGCGATGACACGACCTTTGACGTCGACAAAAATTGAATGCTTCCTGCATTTTAATTGTGTCGGATATATACTGACGGACACTCTTTCGTTGGTATAATTAGACTGGTAAATAGTATTTACCGACGGAATACTGTCCGTTAGTAAAGTTGATTATATTTTTACGGACGGATTAGCCACAACTATCGGCAATAATTGCGGGAATGACTCCCGCAATGAAGTAGCTTCGAGCAGTTACCGACGAAATTAATACCGTCGGTAAATGTGGTTCAGCTCCTATTATATACTGATGTAATTTGTTCCATCGGTATACATTAAATAACTTTACCGACGGAAATTTTGTTTCCGTCGCAAAATATAGCAGTAAAAACAGGTGGTGAAATAATTAGAAAATTTAAATACCGACAGAATATAAAGTCCGTCGGCAAATGTCGGCTGTTTAATAAATAAAACGTCGTCGTTTGGTTTATTCCGTCGGTGATTCATCGTCTTTAACCCGACCTGGCCCCCCTCCCCCCCCCAATTCTTCTTCTTCTTCTTCTTCTCTCCTCCCGTCTGTCGACTCTTCTGTCCGACCATTTCTTGCATTTTTCAACCGTTTTCTGGCTCATCGTGCGTCGTTTAAGATAAGCTCTCTAATAGGTGTATTATTTTTCCAAAAAAAACTCATGTTTTTAGTGTTAACCGTGGGTGTTTGGTGATGAAATTTTGCTTGATTATTGTTGTTGTTTGTGATTTTTGTATAATTGTTGGTTTATTTGTTGTTTATATATGTTATTGTTGGTAAATAATAAAAAAATGCAATTGATTTGTGGTTAAATTGAGATTATACATATTGCCTATGAGGTGTTCGATAAAATGCCTTTTATGA
>JANQAP020000139.1:2878828-2889208 GCA_026874005.2 Erythroxylum coriaceum
ATATTATAAATATTTAATTATTAAAATTATGCATCAATTATAATTTAAATATAATGAAAATATATATTTTTTTAAAAATTAAGCAATAACTTTACCGACGGAAACAACCATCCGTCGGTAAATTCTAACTACTTTACCGACGGTAGAAGAACATATTCCATCGGTAATTAATAAAATATACCGACGGACGATAAATTCCATCAGTAATTGTTAAGCAAATTTATGGACGGAAAACATGTTACCATCGGTAAATTTACCGACGGTACGAGAACATTCCGTAGCTAAATTTACATACGGTTAAAGAACTCACTATCGGTAAATTTAGCGTTGGAAAATTTTTAATCCGTCAGCAATTTACAGACGGAACAACTGTGACGGTCGGTACATTTTCACTACATTTACCAATGGTAAATCATTCTCCAACGCTAAATTTACTGACAGAATATTCTTGTACCGTCGGTAAATTTAGCTGCAGCCTATTCTACGACGTTTTTGTCTGTCGGTATATTCAGTCGGTAATATTTGATACCGACGGAATATTTATGTTTTTCGTCGCTATTTTCTGTCGCGAAATGACAGTTTTCTTGTATTGTAACTTGCGTTGATTTTTTCTCCCTCTTACTTTCAGTCAATTCCCCATGATAATGTGACCAAGATTCTCCCATTTTCGCTCAAAAGTTAGATGCTAATAACTTTATAAGCATGCAGTTTGGACGGACAAATGATTCCAATCTCTCTGGCCCTGGAAATTCATGGTGAACATACCAAAATAGCTTTCTCTTGCATATTGGCACGTCCATATCCATGAACTTCTTTAAGTTAGAGTCACAAGAACCTGGAAATTCATGGTGAACATACCGAAAGTTAACCTCTTGCTTATTGGCACGTCCATATCCATGAACTTCTTTAAGTTAGAGTCACAAGAAGTGCAGGTCGATACATTGTCTACACCTAATTTGGTTTCTAGTTCTTTTTTCTTTTTGGGCGAGGCATCGACCTTTCACAAGAAGAGATATGGTTGCACTAGCAGTTCCATTAACGAATCATTATCGTCCCAGCTTTTGAGCCTGATATCACTAACGCATCCCCTTCAATGGTCCTTGAGATCACGCCAATCAAACCCAGTAAGATGTTCCTATCCTGTAAGCCCTTTACTTTTACAAGTTTGTGTCTCATCTTTTTTTCTTTCCATGGCTATTGGCTGGCCGAGAAATATTCTCGCGTGCTTCTACTTCACTGGAAATATGAAGTTACGGTGGTTTACTAATCAAACTGAAGATTTACCTTCCAACCACCATGCTATTGTTCTAAGTAAAATTAACTAGGCGTAACAATTCCAAAAAACAACAACAACAATACACAGAATAATTCTAATGGGAGGTAATGCTTTTATTGTCAAACACTTGATCGTATAGAGAGATATTGTCGGTTGAAAAAGAGGGAGAAACAAGCTAAGTTAGTTGCTGAAGAAAAAGGAGATGAAGATGAAACTTTGTTCCTTGCTTGCTTTATTGCTTTGCAAAAGAATGTGCACAGGTGGTCTGGTTCGAAGTTACTGATTGTAATAATCAAGTGACTGGAAATGGAAACCTCTTAAATTACCTAGATGACTCAGAAGCTACCCGGGTAGTTTTGGGTGATGGAACATTCATCTATGACGGGGAAACGGCAGGGTGAAGTCGTACGATCGCCATTTAGATTCCAAGTTGCAAAGTTTGATGTTGATATTTTGATATGTGTTGTACTTGAGAATGATGAATCAAAAGAAAAGTTGTGGTCAAATTGCGATGGCTAAGACTAAGAATATTTCTAGGCCAAAATTGTAATTTAAACCTAAGGATTTGTATACTTTACTTGTAGGTCATAGCAGACCCCCACCAATAAATAAAATCAGTTGGCAGGACATAACGTGGCCTAGACATGAAATTGGAGTTTTACCACCAAGCTTTTAAAATATAAAAAGAAATTTATGTCAATAATAATGTAGCATTTGTTTAACTTTAATTCCGTTAAAATCTAAAATATTAATGTTAACATAGTACTATAATAAAAATCTTAGATTACACTTTGTCATTTTCCCACGAAAACTAACCTTGATGACAAAGTTGTTTTCAATAAGGCTAACTTGGATGACAATTGGTTGAGACGTTGTAGCAATTAGTAATACAACAATTGGTGGATGACATACCCCGTGATTGGAAGAAAAACAATATACAATATGTGAGGATTGCTTATGGGAAAGTAACATCGAAGAAACATTTGCAAAAGACAAAGCTAGAAGGGCTTCACTTCCTATTGGATTGATACACGCCGACGTTTGTAGCTCAATGCTTATCTTGTATCTCAACAACTACTACTACTGCTATTACTTTATGTTAGTAAAAAATAATAGTAAGCTTAATTTAATGTAACCAATAAATCTTTTCTTAGTAAAATTAAATATTAATAGAATAACCAACGAAAAAATTACTATAGTAAACTAAGTAAAAACACCATAATTTTATGTGAAAAAATTTTCAATAGGAAGGAAAAACTATATTATATATAGGACTGAAGTTTGCTCAAAAACTCTACGTATTATCCAAAAAAATTACACCAATTCTTTCATAATTATAGATTAGGGATAAATACAACAAGAATAACATATTTTTGAACTACAAATATAATTATAATTATTATTTAAAAAATCACTAAAACTTAGGCCTACTAAGAATTGAAAAAAACAATTTTAGAAAACTCCCAAATATGATTAAATCTTTCAAAATTCACCACATGATTATCCACTTGATGGTGTATATTTTTCCTCTCAACCCCAAAAACTGGTTTTTGTGGTTGCACTTTTCTACTTGACCTAAACTTTTATTAAATGTCTAAAATACCCTTGAATACGACCATATTTAACCAATATGTCATTACAGAAAAGATGGGCTTCAATTTAGTGGGCTTATTGTCTACTAGTATCAGATACCATTCACTTAGGTCATAAACTAATCATTTAACTGGTCTATACAATAATTATCTTCCATGTAAGAGAGAAACTCACCTAACACTTTATTGTGTTTGTTGATAATTATACTCGAATGACACTGGCTTATTTTGTTAAAGAGACACCAACGCTTTTTTGAAATTCAAACTGACAGTCATAAAGATCTTAATATCAGATTGTACGGGAGAATTCCTTTCAGAAGAATTTGTGAATTTTTTTGTAAAAATGTAACTTTCAAAAGTAGTCGATAGCAAGCTTGTCACTCCAATAAAATAGGTTTATAAATGGAAAATTCGAAGTTTGGAAGAAATGGCTAAAAGCATGCTTAAGGTACAGAGTTTTCCAAATAGCTTTTTTGGTTATAATCAATCCATATCGCAACATACATTTTTAACTGATGTAAGATACAAGTGGAAGCCTACAGTAACCCGTTTAAAAATATTTGGTTGCATTTCTTATGTTCAAATTCCTTCATGAAAGAGAACCAAACTTAATTATAATATCATAGAATGTATGTTTGTGGGATATGGTGATGAAACCAACAACTATAGATTTTATTGTCCTCTCGTTGAATAGTTACTAATTAGTCATGATGCTATATTGGATGAGGAAAAGGCTTTAAAATGGAACAAAAATTCAAGAACGACATCAAGACCTAATGCAAGTTGAAGATGATTCATTAAAAGTAATTTAGGGAGCTTACAGATTTTCCAGAAGGAAAAGTTGTTGGATGGAAATAAATTTGGAAAATCAAGTAAAACTAAATGACTCAACTAAAAAACATAAGGCAAGATTGGTTTCTTGAGACTATATGCAACATCAAGGCATTAATTTCAATGAAACTTTTACATCTGCAACTTAATTTAATAGGCCAAAAGTACATTTTGAACTTTATAGCAAAAATACAACTTGATCCTTAATACTTCAAAGTATTCAAATTAAACCTCAACGTTTTCAAAACATTCAAAACATATCTCAAATAGATGAAAATTTTAACATAATCAACTCTTATGTCACATCAACATTGACGTTACATTATTTATATATTTTTAAATAAAAAATAGGCTTTGTTGTTATGTAATTAGTTTTTTAAATCAACCAGAAAGTGAATTTTACTATCGGGTAGTCGTGGAGCTCATTTTTATATATTTTTTACTATGAGTTCTACTTGTCACGTAAGGTGGAACTTACTTTTATAGATTTCTAAAAATGGGACTCACTTACCATATGGTAGAAGGGCCTACTTTTTGGAAAAATAAAAAATAATATTATGTCCGTATTGACGTCACATTTAATTAATAGAGAGTTGATCTCATTAAATTTTTCATCCACTTAAGATTTATTTTGAACATTTTTAAAACGTTGGAATTCAATTTAAATGCTTCAAAATGTTAAGAGTCTATTTTGTATTCTATTATAAACGTTAAGATTTCAAATGCAGTTTCAGCCCAATTTAATACTATTTGTCTATTCCGGTTATTATTGCACAATATAAAGGGCTATTCATTGGTTTGTTATAGCATCATCTTACTTCAATAATTTTTTATATTATCAAGTATATGTGTAATAGACACAATGATATGAAATTGTAGGCTTGGAGAAAAAAGGTGTACCGTTTAAAAGAAGTAACATATATTATCAAGTATATGTCTAATAAACACAAAGATACGAAATTGTAGGCTTGGTGAAAAAGGTGTATCGTCTATTAACAAGTACTTTTATAGAGTAAAGAAAGTACCATAGATTTAGTATTATGAAATCAATGAACATTTTGCAACTCATAACTTTTACAAAAAGTCATAGTGAATCCACGCTTTATGTTAAGACCAAAGGAACATATGGGATGATGATTTTATGTTTATATGATAATGATCTCATTTATATAATAGTACTTGTTTGCTAGAAAGTTAAAAAGAATGAGCGTAAGTGAATTTGTGATGACTGATTTAGTATTAATTATCTTGTAAGGTCTAAACTCTCAAATTCTAATCCTACAAACTTGCCTTTGGGTACAAATTTAAAGTTTAAGCTTGACGACAATAAGGAAAATACTGATGCAAATCTTTACAGAAGTTTAAATACATTAAGTTTGTTGTCATGGTTTATGCAAAATCTTTATCAAATTTCAATTTAGAGTTATAAAATGCATCTTTTGTTATCTCAAATGAACAAGTTCTTATGGCTCTTTACCCAAAAAAATGACAAGTTTTTGTTGAGTGGATTTTTTAATTGTGATTGAACGTGTTCCATTGAGGATAAAAAGAACACTGTTGGATCAAGTGAGTTCTTAACACATGATCTTGGTAATAACAAAACATATTGCTTACTCTTAATAAATTTACTTTCGCTAATATTAATAGCTTTATTATAATGAAATAAAGCAATATATGAATAATCAAATTCAATGGAAGGACTAAGTGAATAAAGGAGCTAACTGAATTAATTAAGCAATCAAAAGATGAATATAATCAAAGTGGAACATATACGCAATTGAAGAGATTAAAAGCCAATTTAAATCAAGAAGACAAGACAAAAAAGAATAAAGCCATTCATATGTTAGCATAAGAGTTTCTGTAGGTTAGATGCACTAAGTATCAAAAATTAATAAAATAGGTGACTTGTAGTCGGTTAGACCATCAATTAGATGATGGGCTAACCAATAGTTGGAACATTCTAGAAAGAATGGGTGGATTATGTCTGGCTAGCTGATACCTTTGTCAAATGTGCTTCGACTTGTCAAAGGGAGACTAGTTGCATCTTTCTTATAAACTAGTTGCTATAATGATTAATTTATACGTCTAATGACTATTTGTAATGGATTCAAGTATAAATAGATCACATATGAATTATGAGAATTTTTGGCACTAAAGAAAATCTTGAGAAGTTTTAGAGACAGTTTAATTACATGTCGTATCTATGTAGGCATGATATCTCATGCCATGCTCAATATAAGATACTAAGATATACTTAAGTGACTAAGATATCAAGTGGGACAAAAAAAAATTTAGTAAGGATTCCTCTTGACTTATAATAAAGAAGATGTGTAAGGTTCCACTTCACCTTATGAAAGGAAGGGTTCTTTTCATCTGTACAAATTATTACCTTTACCTATTAAAGAAGACGATGGTGAATTTTCAGAGTGACGCTTAAGGAATTTAAGTTGATCAAAAGTTCTTTTATCAAATCATTGTAAATCAGTTTTGTCTCTCATTAATATTATCTTTAATTATTATCGTGATTGCTTTGTAATTTTCATATATGAAATTGCTATAATCATTCAGTAAAACAAGTAATTCATTTATTAATTTTCAAATAGTTCGAAAGCTCTATCTTGCATGTCATACAAGACCAACAAATACAAATGAGTGTGTTTTCATATTGGGTTAGGAGTTCAGAAAGGCAACCGTCCATTGCCTTATGATTCTAAGAAGTTGAATATATCATTAACACCACAATTTGGTCAAGGAGAATTTTGAGTGATATGAAGTGAGTTGAAGAGCAATCTACAATCTTCTACTGTGAGAATTAATCTAAATTACCACAATCAAAAACAATTGTTCAAAGCATATATTGGCAAATGACCTTATTTATGAGAGAGTTGATGGCACAAGGAGATTTTAAATTAAAGTATTAGTTGCTGATTTATTCAAAAGATGATTTTCTTATTTTAGAAGCGTGTTAGGATTATTCTTTATGGATGTTGATAAAGCTGACTTTGTAGAAATGTTAGAATAAGTGGATAAAGAAATGTTGCACCTTACGCTGTTGGCAGCCGTGATGGTATACGCAATTCCACACCCGTACAAGCTCTCCTGGGCGAAGACTCCACACAACACTTGGTTTCTTTCTCCTACTCATTTTAAGTTTATTTCAAACATTAACTGATAATTTCTGATCCTAATAAAATATGAATATATACACATAGGCAAATTAGGCATTTGTGGTATAAGGTTGGACTCGCATACCCAAATACAATTTTACAGCATCCGTCAGACTGCGGACTCTGCCAGGACCATTCTCAGGATCTGGGAATCTATACAAGTCACAGAGTAGGGAAGTAGAGGCAATGGTAATAGCCGCAAAGACTATCATGGCCAGAGGACCATAAACCCAACCAAGCTGGGCCACACTCCATGCAAGGGACAATACACCTGCCCCTATCACTCCTGCTATTACATGACTTACTGCAGTCCAGAGTGTACCTGCAATGAAATAACTGGCTTTTATTAAAATCTCTGATAATCAAAAGTACCACTTGAGCGTGAACGTTGTGGTATTGTGGTCAGAATTTTCTTCAGATCCACAACTGAACGCGATGTGAACAGGATTGTTAAATCTGCATCACTTCACCACCAACTTCATTGAACAGTCTCACATCAATTTAACAAAGATAGACCTGCAACCACTACTTATTCAACCGGAATAATACCCCATGATCCGTATGAAATTCTAGGAGTCGGAAACAGAGATTACCTGTTCTTTTCAGAGGCTTGGCTGACTCATCTAACAATGAAGAAATGCTTCCAAGTAGTGGAGATTCTTCTCTTACACCACCCATATGTTTTCTGTATGTTTTTAGAACTACTAAATTATACTACCTAATACAAGTAGTTAGGGAATTGCACCCGGAAGGCTTTTCCCTCGATTTTGTTAGAATTTGGTGTCTTGGTTAGGTATGGAAGAATTTGGTGTCTTAGTTAGGTATGGAAGCCCGAAGTCAAGTGACCAGAAGAACTGAGATCTCTAACCTTCTACTCTTATTGGTTTGTTGCTTTTATACCCATCATTATAGGATTATACAAATGTAAACCTTTGTTGAAGTAATCGACAGCGACTTATCGCCAAAGGCTCAAGGCCGGCTTCTCCTGTCATTTTCTCTCTCTAATCCCTCGTAATTGACGTCCGTCTCTTTATTACCAAAATGGGTAATGGGTTCTTTCATTAAATTTTTGGAAATAAAAGAAGCATGTTAGGAAAATTCGCACTGAACCCTATTAAATGAGTTTGGGTTTTTTTTTAAATTAAAATGAATTAAAAAGAATAAGAGTTTAATACAACTATTATTCTACTAACAGAATATCAAAACACAAACCAAACGACATCGTAGACTACAGAAAGGCCATCGTGTACTATCCACCCTCTAATGTATTCTTGGACCTTCCAAAAGGAGATAAGTAAAAGACTCCCTTTTCAATGTTTCACTAGAAGCTTCCTAATTAAAGCTCCAATATCTACGTCGTCAGTATCTCCAAGTGGTTGTGGAGGTATGATCATTCTGGTTTGATCCTCGTAACTTCTTCTTCTCTTTTTGTCTTCACTCACTTTCCCTTCTTAGGAAACACGAAGGGTCTTCCTGTGTGTTTGCGCTCCGACTACTATCTCTCTTCTCCCAACTGCAAGTCTTCAGCACCCGCGGAGGATCTGACGTAACTATCTCATGGAGGACGGCTTCATAAGGTAAGAACTCAACTTTAGACTCCTCAAAACTGTTGTGCGTGTTATAATTGGCTAGATTAGGTTGTGGATGCTCTACGTACTAGGTATTCTTGTTAGAGTCTTCAAGAAATAGTTAGTCTCACGTTGCACTTATGCTCCAACTGGTTTATGAACAGTTGTTCTCTAATATTATTAGAGATGATTTCTGTGAGGGCAAGTATGTCTCTTTCCCTTTCAGCAAATTTTATGTTATTCCTCTCCTGCCAAATCTCCTGAATACATGTTGTAAAGGCTAGCATGTAAACATCCTTGTCATGTTTGGGTGCATGGTTCCGTAGTATCTCTTGGATAATGTCATTCAAATTGCTGTGATGGCTATTGAGTGCACATAGAGATGCAACTTACCTCTATACTTTATTAGAAAACTCACAACTGAAACATAGATGGTCCCTGTCCTCATCATCTTGATTGCAAAGTATACATCTTTTAAAGGAAGGGAGGAATTTTAGTCTAGACATAGTGCTTAGTCTATCATTCATGGCTAACCAGCTCAAGAAGCTAACATTTGGCATGATAGTATTTCTCCATATCAACCCCATCCTACTGTAGGTATTGTCCCATACTTCAATTGTTTTGCTTGCCTATTTGTTATGTCCCTTACACCTAGTCCATTCTAAAAGTATGTATCCTCTCCTTCATTGTATCGATATTGTGGTATCGATAGAGCTCTGATCTCCTCATAGGAAAGAGCCCAGTTACCATTAGCAATTAACTCTTGGACTTTAGCTTTTTTTGAAAATCTATCCAGAGTATCCCTAGCGATCGGATGGTGAATTAGAGCTCCCTGACCTATCCAACTGTCATATCATAAGGAAACTTTATCCCCTGACCCTATTATGCAAGTAATTGTTGAAATATAAGTGGGACTTTGTCCCATATGGAAAGAATATATGGCCTTGAGCATGCATATATGCTTAATGAGTTACTCCTCCTAGTACCAATTGGTTTTAGGATGGAACCTCATTTGGGCTTGTATGTGCTCAGTTTATTTAGGCCCAATCATATAAAATTTAACATGGTATCAGAGCAGGTTGCTCTTGGGTTACACGTCATCACTTCGTCACGATAGACTGTGTCACATGTTGGGCCATAAATTAGCCTACACATTTGGGGGCACTTTTGAAATATAAGTGGGACTTTGTCCCACATGGAAAGAATATATGGCCTTGAGCATGCATATAAGCCTACTGAGTTGCTCCTCCTAGTACCAATTGGTTTTATGATGGAAACTCATTTGAGCTTGTATGTGCTCAGTTTATTTAGGCCTAATCATATAAAATTTAACGGTAATCTGATGTTGTACTTCCTTCCTCAATCTAAGAATTTGGTTAAAAAACCATGAAAACTATCTTTAAGTCTGATTGCCCATAAACTTTCACCCTTTAATATATAGGTATGCACCTGTTTAACCCATAATGATTCCTTCTCACTTGAAATCCTCCACAATCTTTTCAATAGTAATCATTTGTTGCATCTGCCAATGGACTCCAAACCTAGTCCTCCATTTGCTTCAGGTTGATAAATTTGAGTCCAGTTGACCTTAGCCATCCCTCTTTCTCCTTTCCCCTTACTTCATGGGAAGTGTTTCATCATTTTTTCCACTGTTTTGATCAACCCTTTGGAGAGGAATATGAGAACCCCAATCGGTATATATAGACATAATAACCGATTTTATGAGCTGAAGTTTGCCTTCATAGGATAATTGTCGGGACCTGCTCCTGGACCCCGACTTCCATGCAGAATGTTGTAACCATGCAGAATATCGTAATACGTGAGCTTATTTTCAACACTTTGACCATTATCGATTTATCTTCTTTTCTTTGATACCCCAACTGTCGCATACTTATAACACACATTCATCACCCATACTTGCATTCAAAACTCTCCTTTTTAGTTCA
>JANQAP020000139.1:2905611-2917433 GCA_026874005.2 Erythroxylum coriaceum
AGTCATTCTGGTAACAGAATGGTTAAGCTCAGGACATTCCAAGCTTGTGAAATGCAAAATTTCAAGCCTTCCATAGGATAAAATTTGTATTATGACTTAAGGGAAGAATCTGGATTGATCTAGGCTGAATTGGATGAAGTTGCCTTCTTGAAAATTGTAGATTATTTTCTAGCTTTCCAATGATATATAGCATGAAATTTTTTGACATCGGAGTCGAAAGTTAGGATCTTTACAAGTGAAGATATTCAGAAGTTTAGAGGTATCGTCTGTGATGACGTCATCTTCTTCTGTAAATTAACTTCTTCTGTGATGACGTCATCTTCTTCTGTAAGTCATCTTCTTCTGTAAATTAACTTCTTCTGTGATGACATCATCTTCTTCTGTGATAACGTCATCTTCTTCTGTAAGTCATCTTCTTCTGTAAATCATCTTCTTCTGTAAATCGTCTTCTTCTGTAAATCAACTTCTTCTGTAAACCCTCTTCTTCTGTGATGACATCATCTTCTTCTGTGATGACGTTAACTTCTTCTGTAAACAAACTTCTTCTGTGATGACGTTAGCTCCTTCTGGATGATGTTATCTTCTTCTGTAAGGATGCATCGTCTGTAAATCATCTTCTTCTGAAAGGATGCATCATTTGTAAAGATGCATCTTCTGTGAGTCATCTTCTTCTGTGAGGATGCATCGTCTGTCAAGATGCATCCTCTGTGAACCAACTTCTTCTGTGATGATGTCAGCTTCGTCTGTGATGACGTCAGCTTCGTCTGTGATGACGTCATCTTCTTCTGTATTGCTTTGTCTGTGATGACGTCAGCTTCGTCTGTGTTTTATTTCCTCTATCTTTTGCTCCGTCTGTCTTTTGCTTCATCTGCTTTTGCATTCATTTGCTTTCTGCCTAAGCGACCGAAACTTCTTCTGCGTTACTGTTCATAAACTTCTTCTGGGTTACTGTTCATCGTATATCTTCTGTCATATTTTTGACCCATCAGAAGATAAAATTTATCTTCGAGGTTTCCATGGAAGTTGTACCTCTTGAAGTCCTCTTTCGAACCATCCAAAGAACACCTAAATTTGATACCTATAGAAAAAGTTATGCCAATAGCCCTGAAGTAAGTTCAATATGATTGAGGATAAAAAAAACAGATTGGATTTTTCTGTCTTGTGAAATTTTTAAGTTTGATGTTCGACTACTATGGGCACGCCACCCTTATGGGATGACAGGCTTAGTTTTGTCTCCGAAGGTTGAGGTTCCATAAAAAGGACCTTACAGGGTAATGTGCTCAAGTATGCCTTATGAACGTTGGGCTCCGGAATAGAGGTCTAACAGTTATGGTATTTGTTAAGAGTTAGACTCCGAAAACGAAGTCTAACAATGGTTAATATTCTGCGTTTTCATTTACAATGTGCTCAACATCGGATGAAGCAATTAGCTAATCGACGTCGCACTGAGCGTGTCTTTGAGGTGGGTGAGTTCGTGTATTTGAAGTTACATCCATACCGTCAGAATAGTGTTCAACGTCGTGTTTCTCAGAAATTAGCTGCTTTGTTCTACGGGCCATTCAAGGTGGTGAAGAAGGTGGGCTCTGTAGCTTATACTCTAGACTTGCCAGCTGATTGTAGGATTCATCCTACGTTTCATGTGTCGCAACTGAAGCGTCGAGTGTCAGATGCCACGTCGATATTTCCAATTTTGCCTTCTTCCTTCTCTTCAGTGCTCCGCACTCCGGTGGCTATTATCGATCGTCGTTTGGTTAATCGTCATAATAAGCCTGCTGTACAGATATTGGTAGAATGGTCTTCGTCGAAGGATCATGATGTCTCCTGGGAATTTCTCTATAACATTCAGCAACGTTTTCCTACGGTTAACCTTGTGGACAAGGTTCTTGAGAGGGAGGGAATTGATACAGACGTTTAAGAAAGACGATGTAAATGGTATAGTATTAGACCAGATGTTACAAGATGGTGAAGGAGCTGAGTAATGTGAGAAAATGCGACGTAGTTTAGTGATTAGTAATAATACATAGTTGTGTAAAGCAGAGTCAAGATTTAATGAAAATTGTGATTGCTAACGGTTTTAGTAGTAGCTGATATAGTTATTGTAAGAGAAGAGGAGTGTAACGAATGTATAACTGAATTTTCTCTCTCTAAGTACTTCTCTCTTCTACTCAGCTCCAGTTTTCTTTCTTCTTACTTCTTACGTTTTCTAGAAATAGCCAACCCTAGAATAATCTTTCGGATTACAGTAAAAGACTTGTGTCAAGCACCTGTCAGGAGACAACGGGAAGTCAGGAAGAGCCAAGCCGAGACATTTAAAGCATTAGAGTGAACATGATGAGAACTTATCAATTAGGACTTTTCGGGTTCAACTTCTTTTCTTATTGGCCCCAGCGGAAACGTAAGTAACCGGACTTTAACCTATCCAGGAAAATTTACCACCTAAAGCTTGAATTTTTGAACAGACAATTCAACCGCAATTGCTTAGCGAACGATCCGTTCAAACAATTACGTGTGTGATTGTGGGAGATATAAGAAAGATCCAATTTTGCGTATGCTACAGGAGTACTTCCGAGACTAAAGCTCAAACACTTGATTAGGTTCTAAATGCTGACAATTTTGACGAAAGGCTTAAGGGAAAATGCCTGCCAAGTTTTATTTTCTGTTTAAACTTCCATACATTCTTAATACACTTCGTTTTATCCCATAACACTTATCATGGACATGAAAACCACGATAGCAGACAACCTTCTTAAAGTTCCAAGTCAGAAACATTTTATCGGATTAACAAGAGAAACGCAGAAAAGTGGATGAGAGATTATAGTTGACACCAGCAATAACCCCTCATAATTTCAAAATGTATTGCTCAGTTCACCAGTACAAGAAAATTAAGACCAAGCAATTGGACCAAACTGAATTCTACAAATGAACAAATCAGTAAAACGTCCAAAGAAAAATAGACAAGCCAGATGGTAAGAAGATTGGCATTTAACATTTCTACAATATAAACATTTGGCTGCATCAACTGCTAATGATATGGATATGGCATCTTAAGCAGGTATCTCCACGTAAAAAGAACAAAATTTCAGCAAGAAACCTCTTCAACAATTTCAACTGAAAATATGAGTGTTTTGCGTGGATATATACACCGTGGTCCACAAAATTTAGTTCAAATAAATCTCTTAAACTGGCTTTCTCCATTGACTAAGGTTTTAACTCTTCCTCATCTGCAAAACCACATTCAGAGTCATCTTCTATATCAAGAAAAAGTTTTACCCAGTTTACACCTTCTAATACGGCCATAACTATAGTGTTATTCAAACTAAATGCGTGGCAATGATATATGAACACTGGAAACAGGATTAAGAGAGGGTGTCTAGTTGACCTTTTGACGTAGAATCTTCATGTACAAAAAAGCTCGCAGCAACAATAACATAGCAAAGAATGAGCATTAGTCCTTTAAAGTAATTAGATGTTCCTTCCTGCAAACATGGCATGATGATTCATTAGAAAATGCGGTGAAGGTAAAATTTTGAAAAGAAAACTTAAGAAGAAATAGAAACTACTAATTTGATGACCTGCTAAGCAAGAAACATAAAAGCATATGTGAAGAAACTTCAGATCACGTATAGCTTTACCCTTGGAACCATAAAGGATGGCCTCCAACAAAGTTTCAATAAATAAATATTTTGACAAAAGTTCTTTCATTTTCCAGCATTCAAAAGAAAAGTTGTTTTCCTAAGTTAATCCTGATACACTTAAGCTAAGAAAAGAAAGAGTTCTCTGGATCTTGATACAAACCTGTAGAAAGAAGGCCACCACCAATACGGTAATAAAAAGAGTTGCTGTCTCAAAAAGTTGGAAGTTTAGGTCCATGGGTTGACCCATCATCCACCCAATCACCACACAGAATGGTATCTGAGGTAAAAATAACAGTTTTCACAAGATTTAAAACATAATAACAACCACCTAGCCAGTTTTTATACATAGAATTGCCAAGATGTTGTCAAAAGTCAACAACCTTTCTTTTGCCTTTTTGCTTTTTTGAAGGTTAGATGAATTGGCTAAAATAGTTTTATTTTTTCTTTTTGAAAAAGTAAGGGGTGGCAGTCAGTGGTGGAGGGGTGCACGCGAGTAGCAAAAGCCCTCCAAAACTATAACATATGTCAAATTTCTTGAATCTTAGTACTACGGAAAAGATAAGCTGACGACTGAGAGAGATCCAGCACTAGTATTTTGTCCCCTTATTAGTAATAGAAAACTTACCCCAAACATAGATATTTGTGTCGATGACCCTATTGCCACTCCCAATGATATATCCTGGAGATACAATTCAATATCATAATTATGGCGCTATGTTACAAATTATAAGGAAAGAAAAAAGGGATAAGCTCTTACAAGTTTGTCTTTCATAGCAAACATAATAGCACTAGCATGCTCAGCAGCATTCCCCACAATTGGGAGCAAGATAACGCCAATGAATGCAATTGGTATACTTAGTGCATGGGATGCTCCCTACAACACAACCATCCATCAGAAGGAAATTCAATTAATATTAAACATCAGTTTTAGTTCATCATAAAAAAAGGCCATCACGTTAGAAGTAGTTCTGGTAGGCATGTTTCAGCATCAGATGGTGAGACAACTCGGAAGGTTTAATTGTAATTCTTTTTTTCTTTCACTCCTTTCCTTCCTGTTTACTTAGATGTATTCTGATTTTTCCTCAAGTTTATTGAAATGGTGCCAACAAACTAACATGGAACAGTGGAGATCAGGGACTTTTATATGCACTGGTTCGCTAACAGTTTCATATCATCAAGAATCACAATCATGTGCCAATGACCAGACCATGGGATAAGCCCCTGATAACCTATTTGAGGAGTCAAGATAGATCAGCTAGCTTGTCAGCGGGCACCATACAGATGTGTAAAAGGTTTGTTAGTAAAGTTCATTTTGTACATAAAGTGGCAAGCTATGGAATTCCAATCTTACATCTATAGCATCAACTAAATAATCGGAAAGGACTGATATCCAAGCTGTAAGTACTGCAAGCCAGACCAATGACTGCACTTGAGAGATCTCTGGACTTTCGTCTTCGTCGTCGTCATCTAAGCTCTGTCCATTCCCAGAAGCTTCCTGAGTTCACAGAGTTAACAACAGCATTGATTATCCCATCTCACATGCGTGAAACACACAGAAACCTGATAATGACATGGTAGCAAACCTCATTAAGAGGGAGATATGTGTCCTTCTGACTCTTTAGCTGGTAAAAGAGATAGGCAGCATATACCAAGAGCATAACACAACTACTAAATCTTGAAAGCGCCATCTCAGATTTCCCATAATGCACCTCTGTGTGTGTATAGTGTAGAACAGCAGGAAAAAGCAGCCCCATAACTGCCATTAACAGTAATCCTGAATCCACAACAGCACTTGCCTGTAATCCGTCTTAACTCAGCTGGGATCGAACAACAAATTAAAAGGTTCCAGAAGAACATTAGGAAGAAGTGGAAGTAAAATATGTGTACCTTGTTAAAAACTTGTTCCTTCCCATAAAATGCAAGCCCGCCACAGAAGAATGCACACCCAAGCACCAACAACATGTTTGACAAAATGGAGCCTAACAAGGACAACTGAACTATGCGTATCATTCCACCTTTCATTGCATGGATTGCTATAATCAGTTCTGTAGCATTTCCAAATGTGGCATTTAAAAGACCCCCAACTGCAAACCATATCAACATCCCAATTACAGATCCAAGACCGGAACCAAGAAATGCTTGATTTTACAAGTATACATTATGTCTGTGATTTTGTACCTGTAGGTCCAGTAAAAAATGCAAGCTGCCTACATAAGACATATGCAAGGGACATTAGTCACTAGACCATCAAAGAATTATGTAAAAAGCAGGAGCTAGAGGTATTAATCCATACTCTGTAGCATAACCTAAACGCTCAGCCAGCGGAATAATTCCCAACAAACTAAGAAAGAAGACCCAACCCTGTAATCAGATTCAACATATTAACAGGAATTATAAAATAAGAACCATAATTGATTGCAATAGAAGTCTAGTAATTTATACTTACATTATGATGCGTTAATAAATGGACCAAGATTGCAAGAGGTCCAAAAAGCATAAGCCAATTTAGTTTACTTGAAAAAACTACAATCTTTATGCTTTTGCACACAATAGTTCTCCATGTATTACTGTCAATGGCGTGGAGACCAGCAGAAGCTGTTCCGTATTCAGCTATATGATTAGCTTGTATTTTTTGTGCTGTTCGTCTGGGGCTACAAAGTCTCTCCTCTCGAAACTCATGCACTGTTCCACTTTCAATTAGCGATCCCATCTGTAAGGGCAAAACAACACTATGAAGGCCTTTATGTACACAGAAATAATGCAACCAATCTTTCCTTCTTGCATTAAGCAGCTATCATTAGCCAATTAGTGTGGAAATATTATAACGAAAAAGAAAACGCGAATATGCAAACAAAAAAGTACTTTTCTCAATGAATTACGTAATCAAGCTGGAAAATGATTCACCAAAAGCACAGCAAAAAAATGATTCCTAGATCAACGTGGATGTTAAAAGATTAAGGAATCAACTTACTTGAAGTTGAGATTTAGTTCCTGCAGCTTGTAACTTGTGATCCATCTTCTCGAATTATAAGCAAAAGTTGTCCGCCATATCCATGAACGAGCAGTGCCGAATATCGTCCTCCCTGAAGTTTTCTCAACCTCAAAGAAACAGGGTCCTGCATTTACAAGTCAAGTTAATAAAACCAAACAAGAAAGAACAATAGGGACATATTCACCTAAATTGCTATCTTGACATTGTAAAACCGATCCTTGATTCCACCGAAAGCATCACAATCTGACCTTGAAAACAAAGTTTGGTCTTTTATATGAAATCTCCATCCATTCCCATATAACTTATCCACAGGAGCGTATCTGATAATATAAAGCAACCCCCATTTGTCTTATAACCCATAGGGAATGTGCATAACACACTTTTAACATCGGGATACCAATCAGAAAAAACTAAAAAGAAGAAGAGAAAACGAGAAAATCGATGTGGGATCTGAGAAAGTACAAACCTTTTCAACGGTTTCAGAGAGATAGGAAGGATCAACCCGGGGAAGTTAAGAAACCAGATGAAAATACCTGACATACATGATTCAAAACCGCTATGTCTTAACTAAAAAGGAAAGGAACTTGGTAGAATAGCTGTCAAAATGGACCGAAGGTGTGGAAGGACCATTAGCGGGCAAAGCAATAGCTACCTTCTTTTGTTGTAATTGAATCCTCCGCCTTCTTCGGTATAGATTTGGCGTGTTTTTGGACGCGTAACTGCAATGAGTTGGCCAACTTCAGATAACAAAATGAAGTCTATTTTACTTGTATCTGAGTTGAATCGCTTAGATCCTGGTCCTGATCAGACTTCATTAAGATTAAAGGTGTCTTACATGTCCCCACTCTCTCCGCACGAACTTACAAGCTAGCACTGACATTATCTCATATAATAATATCTAGTGTACATGATATGATGCTTCCCTTCCTTCCTTCCTGTTAGCATCGCAGGCGCAGCTGATCCAAGCACAGCTTACCTGTGAATTTATTATTTTTTTAAATACAAAAAAGATATAATCCATCTTTTTTCTGTATCTTAGCACTTGTAAAATTCCCATTTCTTCTATTTCTCTTATTACCGTATAATCTGAAATCTCTTTTATTTCGTTGCAAAAACAACTCTCTTTTATTTGAACATTAGTCCTTTTTCTTTCTAAGAAAGCATTATTTAGTTTTATCTAAAGAATTTTTATTTACTCCTTCTTGATAATCACTGAGAGATAACCATTAAGTGGTCACCTTGTAATTAGGCAAGGTAATAACACCAATGTGCAGTGCGGGATTAGTTAGTTGTTGTGACCCTTCTAAATAGATTCATTGAACAGATCAGAAACATGTTTCCTACTACTGAACAACATACTAATCCTTCGTTCTTTTTTCAATCAGAACAATGCCATTCTTGCATGTTCATCTCTTGCTGTGTTGGCTGAAAAGAAACAGCTGCTACTACTCTTCTAAACAAAAGCAAATTTATGCCAATGGGACAAGGACATCCTGACTCAGAAATTCGTACTGGCATCAGACATGAAAATGGAAATTTTAGCCATCCAACATGCCAAAATTGAGTTCTCCAGTGTCCCCGTTACACAGGAAGTAAGAATACACCCTGTCCCTTGCTCTTAAGGACATAAAAAGATATTTCATGATCATCAAGCTGCTTTCACAACTTGAGGCAACGATTTGAAAAGGAATGCAGATGGCCTCCGCACAGTGTGGTTGAGTAGGATCGTGAGCGTCAGAAGTGTTAACGCCCCAGCCTGATGAGCAGTGCCAAGCGATACCGGTACATACGATAGAAGTGTAGATATCCCTAAAGTAACCTGCATCAATAAAAACAACCCATTTTTCACCTCCTTAGAAAGAAGCATGTTCAAATCAAACCTGAGCAAGTAATCACCTGAACAGTAGCCATGCCAATTGTACTTCCAATCAACGTTCGAACTGCAGGATGTATATCCAACTTTCTTGTGGACCACCACAAGGCCCCAACCGACATTAGGGTTGTAATTGCAAGAATGCGATGGTCAAGCTGCAGTGCAGTAAAAACTTCAGAACATTTTTCAAAACAAGGAAATGATTCGCTAGATTTCCTTTTTCTTTTTAACCTATCAAAATGCCCAATAGCCATCACTGCCACGCATCTAGTTTAGCAAATGATTGTATGTAAAGTGTGCAACCGCTAGAATCATGATAATTTATTGTTCCTTCAAGTTTTTAACAAGTTTAGGATCTCTTTTACTTCACTACTAGTGTATTCTCATTCCTCTCTTGCATGGAAACGTAAGTTTCTTCCTCAATATCTCCCTCAAGTAATCTAATTGCTTAAAATATTTTTGTCAGAAATGTTAGATTATGCAAGTATGGATAACCTGCACTGTTGAAGTATTCTCAAAGAAATTCCGGATGAATGGCTTCATATCAAATACATCATCAGGTATCCACGCATCACCCATCTTTGGAAAGGTATTGTATGCCCTACCCTGCATTGAGCCATGCAGCCATGATCAAATTTGTCTGTAAGCATCCTGCAGAAATAACACACTATTGTCGTGTGGTAAAAGGAGAAATGTGAGAGCTAAACAGTTTACATACAGCATCATTTCCAGCGACAAATGCTCCTGAGATTGCAGTAATGCCAACAATTATGCTTGCAGGAAGGGCAAGTCTTTTGACTTTTGCTGACCCTTGAACCCAGGTTACTGATTCAGCAGGTGGTTCTGGCATCATAACAGAAAGAGCAGTCCACAAAAGGCCACAATAAATAACAAATGCTGAAGTAAGATGAGCTGCAAGCCGGTATGGGCTTACTCTTGGTTGAGTGTACTCAGAAGCAGGTTCCTAGAGGAAAAAAAATGTAAATTTCAAATACATGCCATTGAAACAGAAGAGAAAAAGTGGAAAACCAACAAGAAGCTGCCTATACCTCTAAGCCACTTTTAACCATCCACCAGCCAATCAGGCCCTGCCCAGCACCAAGTGCAAAAAGCGCAGAAAGTTGTAATCCAAGACGTAAGGTTATATACCTCTTGCGTAGAAAGTATGAAAATGGCAAAGCAAACATGAGACCAAGTGCCCTTCCCCACATTCGATGTGCATACTCCATCCAATAAATAAATTTGAAATCCTCAAGACACATCCCTTTATTTACTCTGCAAAAATTCAAGCAGGAAAAAAAGCTACTTCACACTGCTGCTCATGTAATCAGTACTACTTTGAGAAGCTATTGTAACTAGCTTAATTCAGGATGGTTTTTCTTTAGCTTACCGCTTATACTCAGGGGACTGCTTATATTTTTCAAACTCCTCTAACCACTTCTCATATGAAAGAGGTGGAAGACTGCCAGTAAATTTCCAGTCAGTCATTGAAAGGCCGGAGCGAGTTAATCGTGTGACACCGCCAAGTACCACCATGCTAAAAACCCATGCAGCAGAACCAACAAGCCATATTCCAACCATCTTCTGAGCATGAGGTCCTCCTGCTACAAGTAGCTTCAATCCCCCCTTGCTTTCTCTAGCAACAGATACTGACCTGGATATATTCCATATGAAAGGCCGTTGATGACCCTAAAACAACAATAGGATCATTAGTTTAACCTCTGGCTAATGACTCTTTTACTGGATAGTTACCAGAGATTAACAGTCAATATAACCATCAGTACCAGGCGTCAGTTTTGAGTTATTAACCCATCAAACAGTAGTGCATTCGTTGTTGAGAGATTTACAAACATTTTAAAGAAGAAAAATGAGTAAATTCCTAAGTACCAAAGTAAAATTCTAACATCACCAAAATATTTGACAGCTTTTTTTAGCAATGTTCTGCTCAAATGAATGGACAAATCATCTCATAGATAAACCAAAGAATGGCCATTACACTTTCAGTTTGTACAGAGAGACTTGCTTTCATTAAGTAAAATGCAAAAACAAGAAAATGAATCTAATGAGTCGATAAGCAAACCAACGAGTAATAATTCAAAGTGAATAACACTAGCAAATGAACAAGATAGCGGATAGAACGAATTTCCTGGGTGACCTTCTTGAAAACACAGAATTTCAAGCACGGAAATAGTTAAACAAGTAAGAACTAGACCCTTAATGAAAGAGAATACAGAACCCCAATACAAGAGTAGAATCAAATAACATATGAAAATTCGATGCGCACTTATGTGTTATGAATAAAGCAAAATAGAAATAAAAAGAATGAGACTTGGAAGCTGAAAAAAGAAACTCAAGACGCAGAAGCAAAAAACTTACTGTAGGGAGCGTATTAGTTATGAAAGCATAAAAGAAGGATCTTGATCTCGATGGGTGGTCAATCACATCTTTAAACACGGTGGTTCTGCCTCCAAAATTTGGCAGCACTCTGTTGGATACTCCATTATCGGTTCTCTTCGCAATTGACGACAACACTAGTCTTCGAAACATCTCCTTCCCCGCACCAGAGGTTTAGTGAGGCATTAGAGAATGCACGTTTTAGTGCCAGTTTGTTTCAACTTTTGAACGGTGAAAAAGAACATTTTTCACAGCAAAAGTTAATTTTAAAAAATTAAGTGTTTCGTCGTAAAATTTAAAAATATTTTTTTAAAAGAAATGATTTTTTTAAAAGTTAAAATACAATTTTTTAAAAAGTTTAAATTTAGAGCTTTTTAAAAAAATTCCTCATTTTAGCTTTTTTGGGTAGACTTTGCGTTTATAGTTTGCGTCGTTTACGTTTATAAGATTCCTCCATAACATATCTCAATCTCTCTGACGTTTGGAAAGCCAAACCAAAATTTTTGTCTTCTCTCTACTTATACTCTGCAATCTAGTCCAATCTTTTTAATACTGTCGTTGCTCTTCTTTATGGCTCACTATACCCTTTTGTGAGGTCCAGAGGTAAGTTTTCTCTCCATCGTTGCTTCATTTTCTTTTGATTCGTGTGTTACTATTTCTTCTATTTGAATTGGGAGAAATCGACCAGACGTGGGTTACTCTGTGAAAAATCGAAGGGGTTAATTATTTCACAACTTTTCGTAAATTTCTCTGCCGTCAATAAAATAAAATAAGCAAAATTGAAATAATAAAGAAACACTAAAATTTGGTAACGCAGTTCGGCACTCCTTGCCTACGTCTGCGAGGCCCTAACTCAGCTTAATCACTTTCATGAAAATACAATAGAATTACTCAAGGCTTTACTGAGCCGACACCACTCAACCCTTGA
>JANQAP020000139.1:3171466-3190622 GCA_026874005.2 Erythroxylum coriaceum
TTATTATTATTATTATTATTATTATTATTATTATTATTATTATTATTATTCTTGTTGTTGTTATTGTTGTTGTTATTATTATCATCATCATCATTATTGTTGTTGTTATTGATATTATTATTATGTATAAATAAGGGAGATTAAAATAAATTAATTTTGCTGGCTTCAATGTAAAAAAAGATCAAGTTACATAATGATACTAGTAGCCATTTGAAACAATGACTTAACTGAGTAATCATGAGTATTCATGACAAGGTGTTCACATTTGCTTCAAAAGCTTAGCTGACTTTTCAAACAAGCCTCTAAATTATCTTAATTTAAATTTAGTATTTTGCTTTTCTATCAATAAAGGTTATTAAAATGTTTCAAGGTTAAAACACCTTTCTCATATATGATTATTTTATGGATTAGGTTGAATTTAGTGGATTGAGTTAAAGTTTGAATAAATTGAATTGATTTATGACTCGATGTAAGTAGCTAAATGTCTAACTTTCCATAAATTCCAAAAAATATTGTACAAAAGAAACTCCTCTAATCAATCCATAATTGAAGCCTGTATGGAAAGTAAGTACTAGGATGAGAAGCATACATTGAATTCAAGTAATTGAGGATGAACAAGTTGAAACAAAATTCCAAAATTTCACTAAGCAGCCTAAGTTTATAGACAATGGTGTTTCTTCATGAATAATGCATACAACTCAAAATTCTTGGTGTTTAATGAGTGAAACTAAGGACAAATTGAGTTGGGTGGGTTTAAAGATACTGGGAAACTTGAAGGAAAGTAACTTGACCAAGAGAAAATCAAGAGAGAAAGCATAAAGTGTTTGTTGCTAACGTTATTTTTAGTGTGAAACTGTGATAAAATATGTTCCTTATGCTGTAGTTACTTTAGGGCATGTTGGTTAAACATGCAAACATGGGGTAAATGCAGGTCAATAATTTAAAACATTGGGTGGATATAAAGAGAACATGGTCCCATGTTAGTTTATTAAACTAAAACTTAGAGAAATAGAGACTACATAGAATGGACATAATAAGAACACAAACTTATATTAGGGCTATATTGATTAAAATTTAAAATTCACTTTTATGTTAGATAGAATATGGATACTACATGTTGACATGTTACATAACAAGTTGGATAGGACCGTGTTGAGCACATCTTGCAAAATGATCCTCTATATTTATAAAGTTAGTAAGAGAACACATATAATACATTATCTTATTTTCTCCATGTTATGCATTCAAGGGATTAAATTTTACCTGGTCCAATATAGGGACTTGTCTTATGTGTATTCTGATGTCTAGAATTTGATGAACAATATGAGAACCACAATTCCTTATGTGAACCCAATGTTTAATATTGCTACTCACCACTTCTTTATGTAATATGAACATAAGTATAACATATGAAGGTGCTCTTTAACATAGCGCACACATATTGTCTTATTCTACTGCATATTTTTCTTTTTACTTTAAGCTTCTTAAGTGTGATTGGAAACTAGGTAATATGGGGTAAACATGATACTATGTTTAGTATTGTATTGCTTATTTTCTTACAAAACTTGTATGACACTAAAACTAAGACAAATAAACATGACAAAAGAGTTAAAATTCATCATAATGCACTTCAATCCTTGAGTCTGACACTATTAAAACATCCTAAAACTACTAATAAAGTTCTTAAACTTTATAAAATTAAAGCTAAAATAATTAATCATTGGTTACCTTCCAATAAGCACCTTTTTATAAGTCATTTAGTGGGACTTATTGCCTTATCTTTTTAACTTGGAAGCTCCTTGTTTAAAAGCTTAATTCTCCTCTTTTAGTGTCTAATAACGACCTCAATATTCTTTTTACTTTTTATAGATCTATTGGCTTTTAAGGGTGCCACTTGCTTCATTATATTAGGTTATCCTTCCCCCTTACTTCTTCTTATATGATTCATGTCTCTATGAGACCATGTGATTATTCCTTGTATAATGTAAGACAATTTCGTTTTAATAACATTTAAATAGAAATCAATATCATGATTATCATATACGATTTGCATGGTTTTGGATCTTTTAAACACTACTTCCCCATTCCCTACCCTTAGGATTAACTCTCCATTGTGCACATCTATTAATGCCTTAGAAGTAGCTAGGAAGGGTCATCTTAGGATTAAGATAACATCTATTTCTTCCTCTATATCCAAATCCACAAAGTCCACTACTTCCTCATTCCCTACCCTTAGGATTAACTCTCCATTGTGCACATCTTAATGCCTTAGCAGTAGCAAAGAAGGGTCATTTTAGGATTAAGAGAACATATATTTCTTCCTCCATATCCAAAACCACAAAGTATACAAGGAATAAGAATTTTTCAACCCTCAACAACATATCCTTTATTTCTTTAATATGTGATAAGGTATTAGATTAATTCTAGCTCCTAAATCTGATAATGCCTTATTAATTGATAAACTATCAATGTCACAAGGGATAGTAAAATCCCCTATATCTTTTATCATCTGAGGTAGTTTGTTCTATTGGATGTTGTAACACTCCCTAATTGTTGGCACTTGCTTAAGTTTCTTCTTAGTTAAAAGAAGATCTTTTAAGAATTTGGCTTAATATGGAATCTATGAAAGAGCTTCAACCAAATGGAACTAATATGAAGTTATATAAAGAATACTAGAAACTTACCAAAGGAATCTTCCTTTTGATCTTTTTTTGAGTTTGCTCATATATGAAAATTATAGTTTGTACTCCTTGATAACTTTCTTCTTTGTCTTTTAATCTCTTTCTTTTTATTTTTCTTTATCCTTCTTCTCATGTACTTTCTCCACAACCTTCTTCGCATGTGCAACATCTTTCTCCTTAACCTTCTTCTCTACCTTAGATTCTTTAACCTCTAACTCCATTCCACTCCTTAAAGTTATTACTTTTACCTGCTCCGTTAGGTTTGTCTCTTTGTTGCTGGGAAGAGTAACTAGCTGCCTTTAAGAGATAAGCTTTGGTTTATCTTTTCTTTTTCAACTTCTTTTGTTGCTGTTGTTACTAAAATCCAAGAGGAGATATTTTTCTATTTTATCATTGGTTACTCTAAGAGAAATTTGGATGGTTCCTCCATCTTAGATTTTATGTGTGGTTATAGTGGTTATTCAAAGGTTTGATCCTATCAAAATTAGTTTGTGCTAATTGATGTTCTTGATTATATGTTAATTTCACTAATAATTTGGGGCCCTTGCCACAAATTTCATAACTCATGACCTACATTGATTTTGTTATCGTACTTATCTAGTTAATATTCTTGCTAAGAGCTTCCAAGTTTGCTTATAATGTTGCCACCATATCAATAATGTGGATTCCATAGGTCTGAGGTTTAGGACTCAAATTCCACCACTGATAGTTATTTGTTGATATGTTCTTGATAAGCTCTTATAATTCCTTAGGGGTCTTAAAGATAGTGGTTTCCCCCGAAGATGCATCTATCATCTACTTAGTTGGGTGCTTAATCCACTATAGAATGATTACATCTACAAACCTAAGTTAAGACTATGGTACAGGCACTTCCTTAACAACTCCTTCCATCTCTCCCAAATGTCATATAAATTTTCATCCTTTAGCTATTGAAAGGAGAAAATATAAGCTTCATTGTACATACTAGAGGAAAGTATCTGACCAAAAAATTTCTTAGCCAACCCATTCTATGTAGTGATGGATCTTGGATGCAATGATTTCAACCATAATTTAGCTTATTCCCTCAAAATGAATGGGAACAATCTCAACCAGATCGAAACCTCTGAAACTTCATTAAGCTTAAATGTTTCATAAATTTTTAGAAAATTGAAAATGTTCGTAATAGAATCTTTATCTAGTAGACCATCAAATTGCACCAATTATTGAAACATTTGAATCGTGTTGGCTTTAATCTCGAGGTTGTTTTCCTTAAATATTGGTATAATAATGCTAAATCAGTCCTAATCAATAACGATCTAGCATAATCCCCTATTGTTTAATTCCTCCTTAACATGCCATTATGCCTGGTAATTGCATTCAAACTCTCAAGTTTCTTTCTCTCAATTTTCAAAGTAATGTACGTTCAATTTTTTGATCTAGCTCGAGTGGTACTTTGGGACTACTGCTAGTCAAACACTAAATAATGTAAACCTATAATAAGCCATAACCATAAGATCAAGAAAATATTTTTTAGAATAAAATAAATAAAATAGAAGAATACATAACATAGAAAATGATTAGAATAATAAAAATGCTTTTCTAATATTTTAGTCCCAGAAAATGGAGCAAAAATTTGACGTATGATAAATAAATAAAACAAAACACATAAAATAATATTGAAGAAATCACCTAGGCAAGTGCATATATCAATTCATATGGTATAACTTAGTGAGTAAAGTGTTGATCTTATAAGAACTGTAGCTAATAGTACTAACTATATTCCTTTTATAATCTAGTGAAAAAAGTTATTTAAAGGAAAGAAACAAACTAATTCAAGTCACCAAATTAAAGTAACCAATAAGATTAAATTAACCAATAAAAAAGTAAGACATAGGTAAGAATCCACCTATAACCTTTCCTATGTCTTGCATTTATCTTTACTCAATGATAATCATAGTTCTTTGGAATGATAAAAATTCTAATTTTACAACTATATTCTATCTTAAGCAATATAACTCCTATCTTTAAGTTGATTGACTTAAATCTCTTTCTAATAAAACATCTTAAGAACACATCACTTCATCTTATGAACTCCTATGATAAGTATGACTCTAAACCCAAAAGATTTATGTGACCTCATCTTTAGGGTTCTATGTAATTCTTATTGATCATATTGTGATCTTTTCATATATATAATCTATCAATCCTAATATAAAAAATTCAAAATTGAATTAAAATGCTAATAAATTTCAATTTAACAAAATATAATCACGAATAATTATTAAGAAAACTAAGATCTTCCATTAAATCAAAGAATCAATTCAAAACATCAAGTCCTAAGATCTATCCTACCTACATTTATATCCCAATTAGTTTATAATAAAGGAAAGGAAATCCATAAAGAATAAGAAAGAACATGAGAAAGAAGTTTGAATTCTCATACCTAGAATATTTAGTTTTTTTTAATGAATCTTAATAAATTTTCTTATTTTTCCTCTCTAAGGTTGATCTTTCCTTAATTCCAACTGCTTTAATTCAACTTTTAATTAATTTCTTAGCTCTAAAATTGATCTACAAAAGCTCTTCTCTTCTATTTCTGCCTTCTGTCTCATAAAACATGAAACCCTAGAATTTTTACCCAATATGATCAAACACAAGACTGTGTTAGGATCTTATGTCACCCTTTTGGTTTCTTTTTTGTATTAAAAAAACATCATAATAGAGGTATAAACATAGGTTTGTGTTTCTCCTTTGTTGACAAGCATGGGCAAAACATGGTAGGATGTCGTGGACACTTGGAGAAATAAAATGTTTACTTATTGAACACAATCAAAACAAGTGAACATGTTAGTATCAAGTTAATCATGCAAAAAACTTTCCCAAAAGTAGAAAATGGCTTATTAGAATACATAAAAGGGATCCAGTACTGTATTGGTATCATGTTCTGAGTCATCACCAAAAGTATTTAAACATAGTTGTAATTTGACTCGAATATTTCTAACTTTACACCTTCTTCAATGATGGACTAAAACAAGAATTTAAACTAAATACAAGTCATTTTATTTACTAAAACCATTGGAAAACATCAAGACACAAGCATAGTGCTCTAAAAAATCATATTAAAAATTAGCACAACTAGAAATTATCACTCGACTATCCACAACCCAATGTTGCGTGATAATTCTTACAACAATTGATATCAAATCATAGTTTTACACATTTTCAAACTTACTTGTGGTACAGATACCTTCAACCAACCAATAGTATACCTGAGCATTACACCTATCTCTTCCCTTTGACCTTGGTTTCACTATATTTAGTCCTCATGATTTGTGCAATCGACCTTATTAAAAAATAAATATTATGCTTTTAAACTCTTCATGTTTTTCTTTCTTTCCTAATCACATTCAATCCTATAGAAAAATCTACTATTATTTTCTTTCATCCTAATGAACATCTTATACATTAGTTTTGCATCTCCTTCTTCTAACCTCACGTGTCTCTATATGTTTCTATCATTAAGAAAATCTTTTATTAATCATGTCAAGTCTTATACTGCATGTGCTTACAACAACAGGCTTTATATTTTCACATTTTACTTAATTCTACAACTGTTTTTTCAACTTTAATTTATGTCTTACTCAGTTATCAATAACCCAATGTTGCCTCATAAATCTCGCACTAATTGGAATCAAATTATAGTTGTGCTCGTTTCCAAACTTGATCATGGTACAAGTACCTTAAACTAACTGATAATATAATTAATCATTACACCTAATTCTTTCACTTAACCTTGATTTCACTCTATTTAACTAAGATGATTTGTGCAACTCTTCATTCTCATCTTTCTTTCCTCGTTAAATGAAAAGCACAAACCTATGACAACTTGCATACTTTTGGCATAAAGTAATCTTATTTGAGAATTTTCAAATTTATACCCATTTCAAGTACCTCTATCTTAATATTCTTTACTTGACTATGTGAAGTTGACGTGTCTAAATAACTTTTCCCATTCTCCATTAGATTTCTCATCACCACTACAGTACTGTGTTATACCAAAAAAAACTATTAGAAGATCTGAAAACTATCACCAATGCCTTATATAAAGTATATCACTAGATTATACAACATATATTGTCATACTATAAATAAAAACCACTACATATACCAAATTATACTTCACAGTAATTAGATGGACGTCATACTAGGATATCAACTCTTGAACATGCACACTAAATCTTCTTCCTTGTTCTCTTTTTCAAGCTCTTATTTCCTCTTATCTATGACAACTTTCACTCTAAAAAAATAGCAACGAAGTTGTATCTCATATTAATCACCAAGTTTTTAGTTAAAAATTACCACTAGATTATAACAAAAGCCTCAAAAACTTTACATCTCATATCTCACAGTAAAATTTTTACTTATAATCATAAATGTATATATAGATCTCAAAATTTTAAATACCAAAATGATTACAACTAATGTAGACATCTAGATTATGAAATGATAGTTATAATCGTTGATTATGATACAAAAACTTGAAAATTCATCTTAGGCGAAGCACAAAACTCTAGGTGGAAAAGTAGAAATATCAATGGCAAGCGAAATTGATTAGTTGCTACAACACTTATGTTCTTACTTGGTTGATAACAAAAACAAAATTATAATGGAAAATGAGACAAAAATGCTTGAAAAGATGTGTTGACAACTGGAAACTTCAAGAAAATAATGAAGCAAACACGCTTCCATTATAAGATTTTTCATTCAACTAATCCTGTAACAACAGACATAATAACTCATTTTTCATATTATTTTGTCTTAAATAATAAGTAATGGATACTTATTTTTTATTGTTATTTTTTAATTTAGAGTTATGCCATTCATTGGACCTTTAAATTAACCTCCCACTTCTATACATAGGTTGAAGTAAATGGAAAATAAGGAGGCATTCATGCACACAAAGAAATGGCCTTTTTTTAAAACAATAAGATGTGAAAAAAGACTACATGAGCATCATATCCTCAAAAAAAATCTTTGCTATTGAAATCTTTATCGGGCTCATAGCATGTTATATAAAAGAAAATGGTTCGTTCAGGTATCATATAAATCCCAACACGTTAAAATTTTCAATTTGGCTTTTGCAAATGATTTGCTTATATTTTTTAGTGACCATCCTAACTATCTTAATGTATTGATAAGCTCCCTCTCCTCCTTCTCTAAAATGTCTGGTATGATACTTAATGTAAACAAAGTATCCTTTATATCAATAAACATTCCTAATGCCACCTCTTTTAGTATGATTTTAGGCCTATAAGTTCACTATGCTGCCTTCAAATATCTGGAACTTCCTATATCCATATAAAGGACTTGATTTAGAAATTTCTTCCTTTTTTAGAATTTATTAAGACTAGAACCTCAAACTAATATAATTGTTTTCTTTTTCTATACCGATAGATTAGCAAATCATTGTTTCAATTCTAGCTAACCTCCATATTTAATGGAGCTCAAACTTAGTTCTTCGTAAAAGACATATTAATGGAGAAGATGCTCAAGAACTTTTTGTGGTCAAGGGATGTGAACTATTCCTCCTCTAAGATTAAATGGATAGATATTTGTTATCCCAACGAGGAAAAGAGTTTAGGAATAATATTAATTAAATCAATGAATTAGATGTTGCTTTCAATGAGAATTTGATGACTTTTTAATAATAGAGAGGCAATACAGGTTAAATAGATACATAGCTACTGCTTGTCTAATATCAGTTTCTAAGGTTTAGTTCTTAATAGATAGCACTCTTGACTTTAACTTAAAATGCTTTGACTAAGGGATCAACTTAGTATGGTTCTCAAAAATTTGATTGGTGATGGCAAGGATACATGATTTTGGTTTGACAACTCGAGCAATTTAGGGCCATTGCATATTATATCAAATATGAGCTCACTAAAAATTAAGGATACCTTACAATGCTGAGGTGAAGAGATTATCAATGGGAATGAACAAAGTTATAACACAAGGTCTAGATTTAATTGAGGCAAACCACCCTATTTATAATCCTAATCCTTTCTCTTTGGATTCCATTATCTGGTTGAAGGACAATTCTAATAGATATACAAACAAATATTGTTTGGAGATTTTGAGGTTATACAATCATGAAAGTACTAGGGAAATTGGGTTTGTTCCAAGTATTAGGTCCCCAAAGCTTCCTTTATATGATGTCTAGTTCTCAAGAAGTAACTCAAGACAAAGGACAGCATAAAAGACTATTTAGACCAAATTTGTCTACTATGCCAGCTCCTACCAGAATTCATTGATCATTTTTTTTCCAGTATTAGTTCTCTCAAACCTTACGGTCTAGAAATCAACAACTGCTTTATTGATCATGCTAGGATAAGGAATGATTCAAGGTCATGGAATGGGCGTGTAACCAAACAAACTGATGGACAAGGATTGCAAAATCTTTAGAGTTACATTTAATTGTTGCATTACACAATTTGGAGAGAAAAGAATCATCTTTTGCATGGAAGAAAGTCCTTAGATAAGTCTGCATCTATAGCTAAGACTATATGTTGGATTAGGAAGGTTATGATGGATACTCAAGCTCATGGAGAAGCTTCCTCTCACACCAGAATTAGTTGGGACCTACCTTCAACTTAACTTTAGTGAATTGCAATCCACAGGAGAATTATGACAGGTTCATTTGTAAATGAATTTATATTGGATGTTTGCTAACTCATTTGCTTAATTATTTGAGTGCTTGAGTGAGCAGTGCCCGATGTGCTAGGACATTTGTATCTATAGTTAGGTTGGTTGTGTTACTTATCTTTTTTTAAAGTCTCAAGCTTCTTCTTGTAAATATAGTTTATTTAATTTAAAAAAATCCTCAAAAGCTCCAAGAAAAATGCAATGTTTTGAAAAGGACCATGGTCCATAGCATCTGAGGTGGATAGAATTGTCTGAAGCAATATAAATTACTCTATTTCGAACTAGAAAATATATCTGTCATGTGCTTCTTGTTAAATGTTAATACACTTCATGGAAATGGCTAGATAATTCTAAAAATCAAGGGTCGACAAGAAGCCTTAGGAAGTTTCATGAATTTTAGCCTATAATTAGAACTAAAATGATACTCTAGATATTAAATGGATCATCGAAAAAGTGTTATAAAATTATCTAAATGTAACTTGTAAAAAAATTAAGAACCTAGTTGGCTGCAAGCTTGCCACGAAAATTCTAAAGAGGACAAGGAGGTCAGAAATCTACAAGTATAAATATGCCTTCATCCTCTCATTTTGTGTATGTCCAAAAACTAAGAGTCCTACAACTACCTTGTACTACTACTTTTCTAATAAAATTCCTTCCTTCCAATTAGCCATTTCCACGTCCAAGCTTGCCTATTTAGCCAACTAAATTAACAAGCCAGTGCCTTTATTTTACCCATTCATTAAATCAACTACCTAAATAATTAAATCACACTAGTAAACCCCTTAAAATACTAACAGTGGTATCAGAACAATTTGATCGTAAGTGGGCATCATGGCTGCTAGCATGTCAGCGAAGTCGGTCTTTATACCAATTCCCATATTTGATGGGAATAACTATGATTTTTGGAGTTTTAAAATGAAGAATTTTTTTACGTCCCAAGGTTTTTGGGATATCGTCAGTGATGGGTATTCAGTCCCTTCAGGAACTCTGTCAGAAGAGCAAAGAAAACTATTAAAAGAGAATAAGCAAAGAGATGCTCAAACATTGTTCACGATACAACAAGCGTTGGCTGACACTATTGTTCCGAGGATCATGGGAGCGACGACATCAAAGCAGGCGTGGGATACGCTACAAGAAGAATTTCAAGGTACGTTGCGAGCTTTTGCTATCAGAATTCAAATTTTAAGGAGTGAATTAGAAAATATTAAAATGAAGGATTCTGAGATCATTCAAATTGACTATGGTAGAATCAAAGAAATAGTAAATCAATTAAAGTATTATGGTGATGATATTACTGACAGAAGGATTGTAGAAAAAATTCTTGTGATACTCACTGAGAATATGACTCAGTTTTTGCTGCAATCGAGCAAACAAGTGATATTAAGACTCTGTCAGTAACAGAGTTATTGGGCTCTTTAGAAGCCCAAGAACAAAGGCTAAAAAGGCGAGAAAAAAATTCGTTGGAGAATGCTTTTCAGTCAAAGATTAATATACAGTCTCAAAAATCAAGGAATTTTTCTGGAAAATCCATAGAAAAATAAATATTAGGAGAAAAAGATTCTGGAGGAAGGAATAGTCAGGAGAGGAAAACATATCCTCCATGCAAGATATGTAAAAAGACAAATCATTTGGAGAAAGACTATTGGCAGAGGGATAAGCCAAAGTGCCACTCATATGGGCAGCATGGGCATCTATAGAGAGATTGTCCCAAAAACCAAAAGAATCATGAAGCTAATTTTTTGGAGGAGAAGGAAGAACAAGAGCAATTGTTCTATAGTTGTCAAGCTGCCACGGTAGATAAAAAAGAACTGTGGTATCTTGATAGTGGGTGCAGTAATCATATGACGAGTGAGAAGAGCATTTTCAAGGAGCTAGATACGTCAGTTAAGTCAATAGAAAGGCTCGGGAATAATGGAGCAATGGATGTCGAAGCAAAGGGGAATATCACTGTGCAAACTAAGCAGGGTACGAAAGTCATAAATGAAGTTCTACTTGTACCGAATCTTAAAAACAATTTATTAAGTGTAGGACAGATGATGGAGAAAGGGTATGCTTTATATTTTGATGGAGATCACTGCACCATATATGACAAAAGGGATAGTTGGAAGAAGTTTGCAGTAGTCAAGAAGGAAAACATTTGTTTTCCTTTTAAATTTGACTACATAAATGAAATAGCTATGAAGGTGCAGACGGATGATTCTTGGTTATGGCATCGCAGATTCAAGTACTTCAATTTTAAGGCATTGAAGGACTTGTACCAGAAAAAGATGATGCGAGATTTTCCAAGAATACAGGAGGCAAATGATGTATGTGAAGGTTGCCTATTAGGTAAGCAACTAAGACAACCATTTTCTCCCAGACGATCTTGGAGAGCTAAAAAGCTATTGGAGCTCATCCATACAGATGTTTGTGGACCCATGCAGATGCCGTCACTAAATCAAAATAGGTACTTCATCCTATTTATCTATGGCTATACAAGGACGACATGGGTCTACTTTACGCGACAAAAATCAGAAGTTTTTAGTATCTTTAAAATATTTAAAAACTATGTCGAGAAGCAAAGTGGCCGATATATCAAGGTTCAATGGAGCGATAGAGGAAAAGAATATACCTCAAGAGATTTTGACAAATACTGCAAAGACGAAGGAGTGGAACGATAGCTTACAGTTTCATATACTCCAGAACAAAATGGAGTATTAGAAAGGAAGAATAGAACAGTTATGGAGATGGCGAGATCAATGCTAAAAGGAAAAGGTATTCCTAACACATTCTGGGTTAAAGCAGTATCTACAGTCGTCTATCTACTAAATAGATGTCCGAAAAAGGCTCTATCAAATATAACTCCAGTTGAAGCATGGTTAGGACGCAAGTCTTTCGCGAAGCATCTCAAATTCTTTAGCTGCATATGCTATACTCACATTCCAGACGAAAAGCGGAGCAAGCTAGATGATAAGACATAACAAGGAATATTTGTAGGATACAGCTCTCCTTTAAAAAGTTATCAGGTGTATAATATGAAATCGAATAACCTCATCATCAGCCAAGACATAGAGTTCAATGAAGATGCAAGATGGAATTGGGAAGAAGAAAAGGTGGAAAAAAGGTTGATCACGTTTCACAAACCCTAAGATGCTATAGAAGGTGCCAACGAAACTAGAAGTCAATCATCAACAATAGGATCTTCTCCATCTACTAGTCAATCATCAACACCTCCATCCTCACTGAGATCATCAATATCATCAACTATGCAACGAGAAGAATCTTCATCAGAATCACCAGCCAGAAAGGTGAGATTATTGGTAGATATCTATGAAAACTGCAATTTTACAATACTGGAACCAGAAAGCTATAAAGTGGCAGCAAATGAAGAAGTTTGGAATAAAGCTATGGAGGAGGAAATTAAGATGATCGAGAAAAACAATACATGGGAGCTGGTTGATCGACCCAAAAATAAAGAAATTATTAAAATTAAGTGGGTCTATAAAACAAAAATTAACCCAGATGAATCTATTCAAAAACATGCTAGATTGGTGGCAAAGACCTATTCTCAATTGTCGGCGATCGATTATAATGAAACATTTGCTCCCGTTGCTCGGCTAGATACTATACGAGTTTTAATAACACTAGCAGCAAAAAAGGTGGAGAATACACCAGCTCGATGTGAAGTCTACATTTCTAAATGGAATTCTAAAATAGGAGATTTATATGGAGCAACCACAGGGCTTTCTGGTGAAAGATGAAGAAGATAAAGTACTCAGATTAAAGAAAGCTTTATATGGGCTCAAGCAAGCACCGAGAGCCTGGTACAACAAAATTGATGGTTATTTCATTGATCAAGGATTCAAGAGGAGTAAAAGCGAACCAACATTGTACATCAAGACACGAGATAATTCTAATACTCTTATTGTCTCCTTATATGTGGATGATCTTATCTATACGGGGAATAATGAGGAAATGGTTCGAAAATTTAAAGAAGATATGATGAATACATTTGAACTGACAAACTTTGACTTGATACACTACTTCCTCAGTATTGAGATAAGTCAAGAAAAAGAAGGAATTTTTATATCACAAAAGAAATATACAGAGAACCTTTTGAAGAAATTCAATATGTCCAAAAGTAAGGCAGTTGCTACTCCACTAGTCACCAATGAGAAGCTAAGGAAAGAAGATAGATTGAAGAAAGCAAATGCTTCAATTTTCATAAGCATGATCGAAAGTTTTCTCTACCTCACGACAACTAGGCCCGATATAATGTACGCGACAAATCTACTATCGAGATTCATGCAAAGTCCAAGCCAAGTTCATCTTGGAGCAGCGAAGCGAGTGATGAGATATTTGCGAGGTACAAAGGATTACGACATTTGGTATAGACCTATGGCAGATGCAAGATTATTCGAATACACCGATAGCGACTCGGCCAAGTCAGTCAATGACATGAGAAGCACTTCAGGATATGCATTAACATTTGGTTCAAGAATATTCTCATGGACTTTTAAGAAACAAGATTCGGTAGCGCAAGCATCAGCAGAAGCCGAGTACATCTTAGCAGCAGGATTAATAAGTCAAGCTATAGGGCTTCGAAAAATTCTCGAAGACATGGGCAAAGTTTAGCAAGGGCCTACAAGGATTTTCTGCGATAATAAATCAGCTATTGCAATTATGAAGAATCTCGTGTTTCATAGTAGAACCAAGCATATCTCGATCAAGTATCACTTCTTACGAGAAGCAATAGCAAATAAAGAGGTCAAGTTCGAGTATTGCAATACAAAAGAGCAACTTGCAGATATTTTTACGAAAGCACTACCACGAGGGAAGTTTGAAGTGTTACACAATCGGATTGGAGTAACCATGAAGTAAATTAAGGAGGAGTGTTAAATGTTAATACACTTCATGGAAATGGCTAGATAATTCTAGAAATCAAGAGTCGGCAAGAAGGCTTAGGAAGTTTCATGAATTTTAGCCTATAATTAGAACTAAAATAATACTCTAGATATTAAGTTAATCATCTAGAAAGTGCCATAAAATTATCTAAGTACAACTTGTAAAAAAAATCCAAAAAATCAAGAGCCTAGCCGGCTGCAAGCTTGCCAAGAAAATTCTAGAGAGGACAAGGAGGTCGGCAATCTACAAGTATAAATATGCCTTCGTCCTCTCATTTTGTGTATGTCCGAAAACTAAGAGTCCTACCACTACCTTGTACTACTACTTTTCTAATAAAATTCCTTCCTTCCAATTAGCCATTTCCACGTCCAAGCTTGCCTATTTAGCCAAGTAAATTAACAAGCTAGTCCCTCTATTTTACCCATTCATTAAATCAATTACCTAAACAATTAAATCACACTAGTAAACCCCCTAAAATACTAACACTTCTAAACAAATTAGTTTTTCAACAACTGTACCACGTCATCACGTACTCTCTACTTCATGCTAATGATGCCGCTACAATTATGGTTACCAAAATCACAGAATCCTGCTCACTTGAGGCTTCGAGCAGATAGCAGCATAATAACATGAATCATGCTAAATTTCTGCTAATAAAATTCATTATGATGTGATTATATGTCCTTCTTTGTCAACAGAAACTGAAGACTTGTGCATGCTATGCTTGAAAATTTATAAAGGGAAATTAATCTGCAAAAGGCCTTAAGATTATGCCATTAATTCTCAAGAAAAGAAAAGAAGAGTCTCCATTCTTCTTAATATATGGTTATGCGCTAGAGTTAGGGTCCTCGCATCTCTACTGCCTAAATGGAAGTGTATGTGAAGGAACACTAACTTCAATGACAAAATCCCGATTTAGTTGAAAAGAAATCTAGAGGATTAACATTATTGGAAGATACGAAGGTTACAGACCTGTGTAAATTAAGAACTAATGTTAGTTTGAAAGCAAGCCTCGCTAAAACAAAACAAAAAGCACTCAACATTTGAACGAATTTTATTCCTCACTTCTTCTTTTTAGTTGGAGGTTGGGCTTCTTCTTCTTCATCTTCTTCGTCGTCCTCGTCATCTTCATTATCGTCGTCGTCATTATCATCGTCCTCATCATCATCTTCACCATCATCATCGTCATCTTCATCACCACTTTCAGCACTGCCATCATCATCAATGTCATCATTATTTCCCTCATCATCTTCGTCATCTTCTCCTTCATTATCTTCTCCATCATTGTCATCATCATCATCATCATCATTGTCACTATCACCATCATTGGTTTCACCACCATCCTTATTGTCTTCAACTGGTTTTTTCACTTCATTCAACTCACTCAGAGGAAACCTGTAACTCAAAAAATTTGGTTTACTAAAACTTGACAGAAAGTTCAAACAAAGCCAACAATTAAGAGATTCAACTTCACCTCTTATCAGTTGTAACCAAATCTGTTAACATGATACCATCACGCGGCTGAAATCTCATCTGACATTAGAATTGAAAAATAAACTATTCAGAAATGTTCAGCAGGATAGAAACACACCAGAATAAGAAATGCAGCAAATATCAAGGCTTGAAGACTAACAAGAAGGCTAAAACTTTAAACAGAGAGAGAAAGTAAGTTTTCTTTCAAAATGAAGTTGAATGAAAGTTCGATTATAGGATCATAACAAAGCATAAAGGGCGCCAAAAGTTGCCAAATGATCATATAACATGAACATGAGAAATTGAAAAGCAATAACGAGGACGAATGCCAAATTGAACAAGTAAAAGTTCCAAGTTAGACAATAATAGAGTCCGGCCAGAAAAGTAGCATAAAGGAATAACCTCTTAAGTTCAGACACAATATTTAGAGTCTACATAAAGTCAAATGCTAAATACTAGTGAATATGGTGTCAAACATAGCATTCAGGCAGGATCACAAGAATTGCTGCAAAATCAAAAGGCAGTAATGCATGCTTCAACGAAATAAAATCACATTTTCCCTTCAATTTTATTGTTATTGAGTTAAATAAACATAAAAAAAAGAACCCAAAGATATCGTAACCTCTTTTCCTTTTCTGGTGCCAAAGGACAGGCAGAAGTACAGAATAAATTTTCGACAGTCATTCTATCCACAATCTTCGTAGATGAGTACAGTTACACGTCTTCTATAAAACAATAGCACACCTAAAACGCAATAAGCCCGCTACTAAAGAGTATCTATAAGGAAACACAGAAGACCGCAGATAGAGCGGACCAAAAGATGGCAATTTAACGCAACAGAGTACTTCCAATTGACAAAAACAACCTCATAACTCTAAACCACTTCTACACAAAACAAAAGCCACAAAAAACTCTCCAATAACCAAATATTTCTCGTCAAAACCCCAACTACCCAGTTAAAAATTTATTCTACACAATATACCATTTTCTAATAGAACCAATCAACAAAAGATCCTATAGAAACAAGAAGGAGGGTTAAATGAATGAAAAGTAATGCACACAACAACCAATAGTCACCAGTGGAAGAGTAAAGAATGAAAGAATGTACCATTAAGAGAAGCCCAAGCAGAGAGCTTTGAGCAAGCAGAGCACTCTCCGCCACAGCATACTCAAAAATGGAGCAAACCACTATCCCAATATCAGCGGTAGTATCTAGAAGAGCCTCCATGAACGTAAAAAGACAGAAACACGCAAAGTTGAGACCTATCACTATGTATAGTAGACAGAGGGTTGAAGAAAATAAATGCAGTACTAGGGTTTTGACGACTCCTACTTCAGGGGGCTGTTTCTTTTCTGGTAGGGTCCATCTTGTGTCTTTTGCTCTCTTATGACTTATCTGGTTATGTTGTAATCAATCATGTTTCAGCGTTGGTTTTAGTGGCCAGGCCACATCCTTATGCCACTATCACCGTATACTCTGCAACACAGCAGGCATATATCATATGTGGCATGATGTCTCTCATCCTGTCATGTCTTTAAATGGGATAACTGGGGTACTGGTGACGGTGATAGTTTAATATTTTCTACTCTGCTATTCTATTTTTGGGCAGAAAGTAAGAGTTACAAGGAGTCATATATCTAGGAACTAAATTAGCATTTCAACTTAATTTAAGGAACTAAAACAGAAAAGCTATAGTTATATGAGCGGAAATAGAATGAATTATGAAATTTTCCCTTTTGAATTAATCCGTAGGTAAGTCTTTTCTTGCATGTAGCAAAAACTTGAGATATAGTTCATGCGCGAAAGATGTCACCATATCACAGATGCATCAAAATATACGCCATATTTTATGGTAAAAAATGCATCCAGGTAATCATTTTTTGGGTTGCAAAGGACAATAATTTATTAATGAGAGTTTTATTTCCATTGACCAAATAAAAATTATATTTGTAGTTAAAAGACATTAGAAGAAACAAAAAGGTTGGTTCTATTCCTAAACTGAGTTTGATATTTATGGGGGTTGCATTTTGTCTGGCAGTAAAGTAAAAGATAACGTGAAAATAAAATAAAGAAAGCGCAAACTTCTCAAATACACATTATTAACTTTTTTTCCAAAGTTTCATTTATTATTATTTATGTATCAAGTTCTATCTTATCCCGCAACTTCAACTCTAATGAAACTAGGATTTTATCAATTTCTAGTATTTGGACCATCAATTTAGCTTATATGATATCGCAACTGAATTCTTTAGACATTGATACGATTTAATTTTTACTTTAATGTTTTAAAAGGTTTAAGCAAATTTTTATCGTTATTTCTATTATCAAATTTACACCTTATTTAGGGTGTAATTAGTATCATTTTAGTAACATTATTGTGTAAAGTGATACCAGTGATAATAATCAAGACTTAAACGTTTTATGAAACATTAAAATACAAATCACACATTTAGCCAGTAAAAATGAAACATATCAAAGATGTAGAAGTAACTCTTAAAAAGTATGGTGGAAGGTCTCCTAAATATCTATAATCTTTAAGGGTTACAATTTCATGTCTTAAATTAAACAACTCTTTGGGATTTTCTTTTGAGATTAAAAATAATTTTGTCACTTCTATTATAATTATTTTCTTAATTATGTATTTCAACCGATGATAATGATACCATGTTGTTTCAACTAGTACCAACTAGAAAATAGTACAAAACTTTCTTATCCCATATCGAGTCAAAGCACTAGTTGCTACCCAAAATATAGGTTAATATCAATATGAGAATATAAATTAAGATAAATCACTACAACAAACGGGCTATTTGGCGACGGAACTGTTTTCGTTGCAAAAACGGAATATATTTTGACGAAAAAATTTAGTCGTCACTAAAACTTGTCGTTTAACAACGTAAAAATAAAACGTCGCCGAAAGAAAATATTTAGTGACGAATATAGTTCATAGTCATAAAATGCTTAATATTTGGTGACGTTTAATGATATCTGTTACCAAATACATTCTTTTGCGACGAATTATGTCAATCGTTACTAAATATGTTGTACATTTCGCGCGTCACTAAAAGTCCATATTTGGCGACCAAAATTTTGTTTAGTTGTAAAAATTTTAGCATTCTACGACGATTTTTCTAAGCGTCACTAAATGTCCAGTATTTAGCGACAATATTTTTGTAATCGTCGCAAAATGTCCGACATACAATGACGAATTACGTAAAACGTCGTAAAATGTTTGCAATTGGTGACAATTTTATAAATCGTCGCTAAATGATTTACATTTACAAAAATTTTTAAGCTAACATTTTTATAATCTATCATAGTTAATTAAAATATGTTTTATTCGAGATTTTATTTGAATGTTTAGAATGTATTATTAAAAAAACAGTCAACATAATTTTAAGTGTTTTAACACTTAAAATTAATTAATTAATCATTA
>JANQAP020000139.1:3395247-3405637 GCA_026874005.2 Erythroxylum coriaceum
TATGAGATTAGTTGAAAATTAGGGAAAGCATATGAAATTGGGCTAGATAAAATTAAGTTTTAGGGTTTTAATTTTTTTGGTTTTTAATTTCTAAAAATTTTAAAAATAAATAAATGAATTTAAATAATATTTATATAGGTAACTGACCTTATCTTATATGCCAATGTGGCCCAAATTAATAGGGACATGATATTTATTTGTCGGAGTTTATAGAAATTTTAGGGTATAAACTAATATCAGAGATAACGGTTGGGGTTATCTTAGACTTTTTGCCAAACGTTAGGGGAAAATTTGGACCCTTCGCCACAGATAACCTAATAAATTAATTGTTTGTGTTAATCTAGTGGATGTAAAATGTATGAACACTATTCTTTAATTAACGAAAATGAAATTATTTGTTTAAATATTTAGTTATACATTTTTTGATTGTTATAGGAAATGTAATGCTTGTTGTAATTAGTTATTTCCAATTCAAATAAAGACATAAATTTGTCCCAATTAAATCACTAAAAGTTATTCATTTCAAATCAAGTTTGAATAAATAAATTTTCTTAATAAGAAATGAGACATTGCACATGACTTTGACTATATATCATATAAACAAAAGAGACAATGTATACAATAATTATAATAACATTGCATAAAACAAAAATATAACATAAGGGTATGACTACATTGTCAAAACTACATAAAAGACATAACATACCCTATGCAATTTTAAACCACAAAAATTTAGAACAAAAATTTGTTATTTCTTAGTGCACTTACTAATGACATACATCAGTGTAAACAACTTAGTGGTTTACCTCCAAAATCAAAGGTTATTAGATTACATTTATTTCTTATCCTTTTGGTTGGTTAACTCCTCCTTGTGATCTTGAGTTTGTTGAAATCCTAGATCCCTCAACTTGATTATTGGTTGCCTTCTTTCTTTCTTTTTTATTTTTGTTTTTTGAATTGGCACCTTATCTTTGTCCCAAGATACATTTACCCCTACATTTTTTTAAGGAATATACATACTTATCCTTACTTAAAATTAACTATTAAAGATAAAATAATTTTATTCAAATAATTATTGAATAAAACTATTACAATAAGCTTAATACCATTGAAGTTTGAGAGGAGCTCTTGTCATATGACCTAGGAACTGACATTTTACATATTATGGCATTATATCATATATTTTTGCATTTTAAATAAGTGACACGTCCTCTAATTCTTGCTGATATGGTACCCTTCTTACCTTCACCAAGTTCTCTTATTCTCATTATATTTAGCTTGCCTACTCCTTTTTTTTAATATAGTTGGAGGTCTGATAGTGTGACCATATTGTTCCATATGCACTAACAAAACTATTCATTTGGAACTAGATTGATTCATTTTCATTAACACCTTATATGAAATATAGTACTTATATGCATATTCTTCTAAATACCAGTTAACTCCCATTTGTCAAAAAAGCAATCCCTTATTATGAGGTTAACTACATAGTAGTCATTCACTAGACTTCAAATTTCCCGTCACTTGTAAAATTAGCTAAATAATTAGTAACTTGCTCTTTTTCTTCTTTAGCGCAGATATAATGTTAAGATATATATTGCGATTATATACAATCATCCCTTTCTTCCTTTGATGAAACCTTTTCATAATTTCCCTTCTCATGACTTACATGTAAGTTAATCTTGGTTTGTCCCTGGATTCCTCAAGTATACATTAAAAACACTTTATAATGTTATTTAGGAGCAACTCACTCTTTCCTCTTTTGAAAAAATCATCTTTACATTATCTCCTTTTAGAAAATTTTTGTAACTAGTCATATGTCTGTTATTCATACTCTCCAACTTATTAATTTACCTTTCATATCCTTGTCGGGTACATAGCTACATTCCACATATGATCTTTCATAACAATAAAAAGTTTATATTTCCTTTTTAAGTTAGGTTATAAATTTGTAAATCAATAATGGTGATCATAGTAGGCATACTCATTATCAAAACAACTCCTACATCATATGAAACAGAAAAAAATTTCATCAAATTTTGGTGACATTTAAATGAAAATTTGTAGTAGTTCAATATTTTACCTTTTTTCTGTCACTCATGAACACTTATGAGTGACTACTACTAATATCATCGAGTAAACACCTAAAAGACCATTGCAAACTCTCTTTTCTTTTTTCTCAACTCCAACAATAGCCTAAACCAAAGGATATATGTTATCTATTAGCCCTTTCCAATGGTTTATGGTAGTTGTCAACTATTTTCTATCATATCTTGTTATCAGATGACACCCCTCAACACATATAATAGTCCTACAAGCATTGACAAATATATATTTCACTTATCCTAAAAAATTATGGCATGAATGAAATTTACCTTCATAAGCTATCATATAAAGTGATCTGCTCTTTTTATATAACATTACAACCAAGAAGTATCCTCTTAGCTTATAATATTTTGCTCCTTCATCTTTAAACAGCAAAAGCAAGACATATATCTTACCTTTATATACTTTACCATATGAAATCTCCTTTTGACGATACCTTGGAAATAGCTCCTTTTCACCCATTAAATTTTCAGTTAAAACTATCTCTGAAGTGTGTCACATACTTGTTAGTAATTCATTAACAATCAACCTGCTTCTTATCAAATGTTTTACCATAAGCTTAAGTGTCTTAGATGTCTTTATAGGAAATGTATGTCTTACGTAAGGCTTGCATGCATTCTCTATCTATATTTCTTTTTATACTCGGCATTAAATCTTGACCTATCTTTTTTAATACAATTACAGTTAAATCATTTTGGAGACTTAAGTTCTTTAAAGCCTTTATAAAAGTAGTAACAAAAAAAAGCATTCATTGTTTCAAAATAACTTTGGCATCTGTATAACTTAAAGCACTAAAGTGAGGATATTTTGGCTTCTTTCTCTCATTAATTGAGCTTTCATGAAAGCTACTAATGTCTTCATCATCAACTTTAATTTTTCTATCTCCTAAATCAATATTTTGTATACCTATGTAAAACTCTATTATATTAGGTAATTCTTTTTCTATACCATAGTAAAATATTTTATCTCCAATTTCTCACTTGAATTTTCTAACTCAATAAAGGCTGTTAAAAAACTTATTATTTTCATTATATGTTTGGTTTGTGAATCCTAAAAAATATGTAGGTTATCATCTATGTCTACTTTAGTGAATGCTTCGATGGATGCCCCGGTGGTTGTTTCAAGGATTACTTTAGTTTCTATAAGTTTAGTTGTACCAATAGTTCGTTAAGTGCACATTGGAACATCATTGTCCTCAATTACCTCAATGGGTAAATTCATTGTAAGGTCATAAAGAGTTCACAATTAAGGATACTTCTCTCTATACACCTCAATTATCTTAAATTTTCTTTCGTCTATTGTCTTTATCAGCTTTCTTATAAAATTATCATTCTCAAAGTCGTCTCAAACCACTTTCAAATGATTCACGTAAGAATTTAATTGCAAATGCCTTAACCTCTTGGCATTAAGCATGAAATCAACCAATGGCATCACATTCACTTCAATATCAAAACAATCCCTCTCTAGCATTTTATCTTATGTCAAATATAAACTTTAACCATCCATCATAAAAAAAAATACACCCAAATCTAATTTTAGGATTAAAACTAACAGTTATGTTTCAATCAGATCCTACAATAACATTACAAAAGAAAGCATATTATTAAACAATTATCATTTCTTAATGTTCAAAAGCATATTATTAAACAATTATCATTGCTTAATGTTCAATGCTTCAAGATTAACCTCAATTTGGTCAGATAATGAAATTTAGAGGGTTAATAATGGTTTACTTCACATTTGTCTAGCTTCGCAAGTTTGATTGGAAGTAGTTCTTAAATTCATTTTGTATCACCCAGAAACATGGAGAATATAAACTTACTTCCATAAAGACAAAGCAGTAGTCTTTGTTTTTTTATTTTTATGTAAAAGATAAAGCCTTATATATCCATTTTTGATATAAGGATTCTCTTTCTAGTGCTACTTTTCATGCACTCATTGCTAAAAGTATTGAAGCAAATCCTAATAACTCAAGCATGATTCCTAACCAATATAGATAGCCTTTGTTATTGTCGCCAACTGCAAGGAGAAAAGGAAGGGATAAATAAAAAATATGATATCAGAGACTTGCGGTTAGCCTATTCTCTTAGCTCTATTCACCTAGCCTTACTTGAACCCTTTACTAATACCACCAATTAAAAACAAAAATAAAACAATTTTGTCAAAACCAAAAAAGAGAAAATGGACAAAGCAATTAAAGATATATGGCACCTCAGTCATCTTAATCACAAAAGCCTCTACTTTGCTTTCTTAATCCAACAAATAATGGAAAATAACAACATAGGAATTAAAGCATAGGAAATTAATGGCCTCAAAAATGAAAACATTCTTAACATAAATGAAGAAATAACCTTCCATTCAAGAGCTAAGCAACGATCAAAGGATGTAGAAGTTAAGTTCCCTCACCGCATCTAAATATACACAATCAGAAACCACCATATTGAAACCAATCGAATTTAAATACTCTCTTCTTCCCTTGAGTTGTGAAAGGGATTCATTGTTTATCAAGAAACAAGCCATCTCTTAACCTCCCCCACCCCAAAGATAAAAGAACTGAATAAAATAATTGGATCTTATTGAAGCTGAATGCAGATGGTAGGCTCATGTATCTTCAACTTGCGAGTGGAACACAAAGCTTGGGAATGTAGTGGTTATGTCCCTGCTCATAAAAAAAAAATTTTAATCAGATAAGTTTTAGCCTCTAAGTTGCCACCTGATTCACCAATGAAACAGCCTAACTAAAATTCCTTGCTATCAACTCAATCACAAATTCCCATAATTTACCACATAACTCCAATCAAAATTAAGTACACCCGACATTTAAAGAACTTACTTTAGATACTGAAGGGTCATATTCTTTAGTAAAGATGGATGACGCAAAACAAGGCTTCTCCACTCTTCCTTGTCAATTTTCCCATCATGTTTTGTATCAGCTTCCTCAAATGTCTGAAACATCATTTCAAAGTTCAGAAACTTTTCACACAAAGAAAAACTAGCTTACGCAAAGCAGATAACAGAAGCAATATGAAACTTATATTTGTGTGGAGGAGCACCTTGTCAATTATATTTTCTATGACATCATCTGTAAGGTTCATACCAGATTCTGCAAGGGTGGCCACTACCATTTGTTTCACCTATTTATCACAACTTAGATAAATTTCTTGATAGTGTGTAAATGAACAGCAGGAATTCAAGAACCAACTGAAGCATCTAAGAAGATATCCCAGATGCTAAAACCCACCTCCTGTCTCTCAATGAATCCTTGCTGCTTCAGATCGTACAGTTGAAAAGAAACTGCATCAAATATCATAGGATATATACATATGAAGCACCGGGAAGTGGTGCTTGAAAATTATATGAAAATTTTAGTATCACATGGACATTAAAAAATTAATGTAAAGAAAGATTATCTCAGGGTATATACACTCTATCTTATCATCAATTGGAGCATTGGGATGAAACACCGAGAGAGCACGTGCAAACTCTTCGAAACCTAGAATCCCATTGTGTTTTATATCAAATAAGTCAAAAACCTAAAATCAACAAGCAAAACAGTCAAAGTAATATACACATAAAGGATTATTAATGTGATTAACTACAAATGAGAAGAGGACTAATCTGCTACACCCAAATAGCTAAATTTGAATAAAGATCAAGACGTACCCTATCAGCAAACAAGCTCTCTTTTTTGTTTGTCTTGAACAATGCTAACTGAAACTCTTCCTGCAGTAAGAGAGTTGAAGAAATGTTGCAAAAAGGTTGCTCAATTATAACAACACAGTAAAATAAAAGCAGCAACAAGAGATTTAAATGGTTCAAGGGCCGCAAGGTTTACTGAATCCATGCATCTAGAACAAGTTTATACATAAAAGATAATATTTGTGGGCAAGTTCCAAGTTACACAGACCTTATTGATAAGACCATCATCAATCACGGCACTGCTGATCTTCTTAAAGAGCTCATACAGGGCCTCTATTTCGCTTACACTGACTGTGGAGAGAGAAGAAAATTATCTTCAAGAAAATTACTATGATGACCAAATAAACTGTATGAAGAACATGTGAATTTATTGCAACATCAAAAATTAGTTCCTTGACAATTTTACATAAAAAAGTATAAATAGCGGTGCCAGAGGATATTATCTAAAACATTTTCCAAAAGCATTATGGCGGCCACAACATTTTCCCAATGACGAGCACAACTTAATTAACATTCATCATGTATAAAAGCTTGGCAACTACGTATTTGCCAAAGGTACAAAGAACTAGGTGACAGGAAACTATTATTGAAAGCATAAACGAAGATAGGACTTAAGTCACATACAAACTGTCTCCCTGGCAAGAAGTTCAGGATCATCAAGGCCTCTCGACTGTTTGTATACATCAATGTCACAACATTGTAAAATGGAACCAATAAATCCCTCCACACACTGCAACATGATATGTTATCAGCATTAGTACACTCTATCCCTGAAAAGCAGAGACAATAGTCAGCAATCCTTTTCATCTATATGAAGGGACATATCAGCCTCTGTGTGAGTTATCAGTAATATGAACCTTTTAACCATTTCCTGCTTCTGCTGAACAAAGCCCCACAATATAACTGTTCCACCGAGACAGAAATGATTTGATTGTGACTGTAATACATGATTGTAAAGTCAACTTTTGAGCTAATAATCATAAAATGTGCTCCTTTCTGGACATGATTATAAACAGAGACATGAAAAAGAGAAAAGCAAAGCAATCAACAATTCTAGAGATATTTCTAGTCTTTGTTTCTTCACAACGTTTATACCTGAGACATCCATGTGTCCAAAGAAAAAGGCATATCAGAAATCAAGATCAAAAAGCAAATGTAAGTATAAACAAAGAAGCCCCTGAACAGTCTATACAATATAAACTAGTGGGATTGAGCAAGTACATAAAACAAACTTCCAATGACCTCTGAGCTCACAAGATTTTGACAACCAATTGTCATGGAAAAGTAGGCCAGTTTAAGTGGTAGAACAAGAGAGTAGTGAAGAGGGATGCTCTCCCCTCAAAGTATATACGATATCACAGCTTGATCACTACTCAAAGACCAAATATCTTAACGAAACCAGGCCATACTGAATTAAGATATGGAAATTAAAAAAATACCCTAAGTGGCAGCAGACGAGCCAGAATAAAGAACCAAATGACTAGCTAGCCATTCAGTCAAAGAATCACTAGCCAGTGAAGCCATCAATTTGGATCCATATATTTCATATTTTTTGCTATTCTGAAAAGCATTCAGAATCTTTTGCTATTCATGCATTTGATTTCCTGATCCAAGTAGCAGTCAATTTGGGCGGCTTATATCTATTTCATTTGCCACTCAGCTAGTCTATTGAACTAACTTCAGTTCGCAAGACTGCAAATTTAACAGTTAAAGGACGTTGTGCATAATAATTAGTCTAATAACCTAAGCATTGACGTTGAGAATTCTGTATTCTTCCCAATCACACCTAGAACAAAAAACAACCTTAAAAGAAAATTTATCAAGAAAGAATTACTCCAACAATAAATTCCGGTGTTCATTAGGTGAAGAAATTCTAACAAACCAAAATAATGAAGAAGACAGTCTTTTCACCTTGATTCTCTTATAGTAAATCCTAAGAGTTACAGCGAAATTTCATGAAAACTGAACAGGTGATCACACCGCCCTTTCTAGCTTCATCTAAGAACCTCCACCGACACATCAAAATCAGAAATGAATCCAAAAAGAATCGATCTTGAGGTGCAAAAGCATAGATTAAACCCGATCCCACATCCAAAACACGAAACTGAAAAAAACCCATTAAGCACAAACATCCCAATTAAACAGCCACCACGGATCGATAAAGCAAGCTCCAATCAAAACCATCAAAGTTAGCAGCTCTGATGAACCACGTAAAAGCTAATCCTTTTGTAAGCGTAGAAACAGGAGAAAAGAGAAACCCAAAACATGTAAGAACCTTATTCAATTGGAAACAAACAGGGGATGAAGAGGAAGAAAAAAATGTTTGGGAACCAGAAAAGGAAACAAACTCTTACCTCGAGAGAAACGAAAACAATGGAAGAAGAAAGCTTAAGGTGGTGCAGAGCAGAAGACAGAAAGCTTAACCGTCACAGATACGTTTTTAACCCTTTCTCTATTTTTGGATACAGAGTTTTGGTTAGAACCAATGTTACGGACTTATTATCGAATTGGAATTTAATTCGGTATGATATCGATATGTTATTTATTTTATTTTAAAAATTAAAATTAAAACAATAAAAGATTAACTAAATAATAAATTAAAAAACTTTGAAAAAAGAAAAAAAAGGAAGGTAGGAGACAAAATTTTAAAAAAATTTGAAAATTTTACAACTTAATCTTTATATTTTTAAAAATTTTCAGTACTGATTAGTTGGTACCAGCCGCTATTTATACTTGGTATCAACTTATCCCGATCTCGTACAGTTCTCCTACCGGTATAGTACGAGATTCAAAATATTGGCTAGAACCAAAAAGCCTAATAAATTAATATTTGCGCTTTATATCGGGAAATAATGTAAATGATTGAAACGAATCTAATTAATTATTATGTCGTATTTAATAAATTTACACTATATTTAACACCGGCAGCATATGGAAATCCAAAAGACAAACTGAGGAGCGACGTCGTATTATTGAATCAATTTCATTTACCAGCTTCCTATGTCGATTTGATTTATCTTTCAAATATTTGTTGTTTTGTTTCAATAAAACTTAAATGTGGATGAAAAAGGAATTTGCCTAATTATTACAAATTGTGTATTTTCGTTAATAATAGACTTAATATCCATACTAAACTTTGAATATTAGCAAAAATTTTATTAAATATCGTTGTCGGGTTAACATCCACCTCAAAAATAACATCCGAGAAATACGTACTAAAAGTTGTTCATGGTCTATTTAATTTCAATATTGTCTTAAAATAGAAGGGTGATTGACAATTATAATAATGAGAAGAAAATGGGGATTAAAGCTTCGTATTTTGGAGAGGATGTTTTAACTTACTTTACATAAATATATAAGTATATAGATAAAATTTAATAAATAGATAAAAACCGATTACCACTTGTACAGTCCAAATGTCAATTGGTTATAAGTCGATGTTATGATATAGACAAAACGCAATTACGTGTAGGACAATAATGCGAAAAAGGCAAAAGTACGCCGCCGCCTCATAGTTGGTGGTGGTGGACGCACGTGCTGCCCCCCAAAATAAATGAATTGCTGGGATTAAAATAGTTATGATAATAATAATAATAATAACGACAATATGTTTCAATCATGAGGCGACAAATGTAAGGACATGTTGGATATTGTAGTTTATGGTCTTAAAAAGTTTAAAACCGATATATGCTTCAAACTCGAAAGTTAGAATACTAATAAATACAGCGGCAGAGCTTCCGTCTACCTTTGGTCTACGTAACTGGAGTTTTTTCACCGGAGACGAACATTATTTTATATTTTAAAAGTATAATTTAAATCTTAATATTTTTTCGGGACTCTAATATTTTAAAATATTCACATTTTCAAAATGTTTAAATAATTTTTTTTAAATAAAAAATTAATTTTTATTAATTAAGCGTGACATTAATAAATCCTACTGTTACTTGTATTTCTCCCTAAAATCCTTAATCTAAAACCCATTCCTAATTTGATTCATTCACTTCCCCTCTCTATTCATTTCCATCACTCAGTGGCTACATTACATCCACAACGTCCTGCATTCATCGGGAGTTCTTCAAACCATTGAGATCATTTTTTAGTCACTTGGGCCTCGTTTGGTAGGCTGCTGATTCGCATGTTTCAGTTGTTTGACATTTCTAATAGTTGAAAAAGTCGTTTGGTGAGTCGCTTTCTTCAATACTGATTTAACATAATCAGTCAAAAGAGAAAACGCTCCTTAATAGAAGCGTTCTCTTCAATAAGTCAACATTTTAACAATTAAAAGTCAATTGTACCCTTTATGCATTTATAAAAAGAGAATATTTTGTTGGACAAGACAATTGCAAAGTTGAAAGTATATTTTAAAGAGACTTAATTAATGGATTGACCTTATAAAATGCATCCCAATATTTAACCCCGATGACCTCTCATAATTGCCAATATTACCAAATTTCTTGTGCTGCAGTGTAATGATTCCAACTTGTTTTAACTTCTTCAACTCCAAATATCATTTGTTTTCCTCGACTCCATAGGTTAGAAATAAAGCATTGCCCTTAAATGAAAATAATAATAGAAATAAGAATAT
>JANQAP020000139.1:3405737-3415932 GCA_026874005.2 Erythroxylum coriaceum
GGTCAACATTCTCCAACAGCTGAAATAGTCAAAACAGCTGAAAAAACAGCTGATTTGCGCTTCACCAAACGAGGCCTTTATATATATTATATACCGGTTTTACAGCGGTTTCAACTGGTTGAACCTTTAAACCTTAAACCTTTCTTTCGACCGGTTTAATGTCCAGTCTAATTTTTAAAATATTGGCTAATAATCAATGCAATCAGCAGATCGTAAAAAAAGGCCTTAAATTTTCGATTCTCGTAAACATATCGTCGTCCAATGCACTGGCCTTGACGCATCTAATCAACTTGGTAATAAAATCCGTGAGTAAGCCCTCACTCTCATCAGTCATTTTTTGAAAATTCTTATTTTGGCTCAAGATCGGCAACCCCATAACCTTCCTGTTGCTGTAATAATGGGAACACGAAACTTGTTAGAAGGAAACCAGCACTAAAGTTGGTTAACTTTTGAGTCCATACGAGCCCGACTGGTCCCCTTGCGTGCTCTCGGAATCGAGAAGGCATTGATGATTGAACCGAAACAGTTGGTTACTAAAGCTCCAGTTATGTCAATAGAAAAGAAATCTATCCTTTTATTCATTATTTGCCTAATGTTTTACAAAGCTAACATCAAGCCCACATAGCTCAAACGCATTTTGGCTTCCACCAAACTGGTGACTCTTGGTTGAATTTTTGTCTCCGGTTCACAGGTTTGGAATATTGAAAAGAAACTTTGGACTTGATCAAATGCCTAAAAAAGGAGTGGAGACCATCTTTAAGATCCTGAAAAGATGACTCTATATCATCTAGCTAAGTCTTTCCCATTGCACTGGCTTGGAGACTCAAGACCATCTCGTAGCTTTTGCCTTTGGTTTATATATGAAATACACCAAGGACTCAGACACTTGGAAAGGGACATATTCAACCTCTTTTGACAATCTGAAGATGGTTCTAGTTTCTTTATCTTCGTTTGAGTAACTAAACGTAATGGAAATCGATATAGAGTGGAAGAGCGTGAATAAAATTTCGGACTTTAGTTTCATTTCACAATTAGCGTTTCATATTAGGGATTTTAGTGATTTTACTTAATTGAATGATTTTACTTAATAATTCAATTAAACAGCTTAACATAATATAATCATTAAATTAATTACAAAATATTAATAATTTTAAGATTTAAAAAAAAAAGTTGTGTGGGCCTCACTATGCCATATGGCTTAGCCAAACCTGATAGTAGAGTCTACTAATAGATTTTAAAAATAATAATCGTGTCATGTTAGTATGGACATGATACTTAATTAATAGAAGTTTAATTCTGTTAAATTTTTCATCTAATTAAGATCTACTTTGAATATTTTGAAAATGTTAAAGTTATAATTGAACATTCTAGATCATTAAGATACCATGCCTTATTGCATTTCAGACCACATATACGTAGAAAAAATATAACTAGATGTTCATTTGAAATAAGTAACAACTTCACTTTTAAAAGAGAATATCATCAATAAGTACAAACAATTCCATGATTCAATAGAAATCATACAAAGACTCAATATATTTAATATCAACCTAACGAACAAAAAACACAATCTTTCATTAAATATAAGTACAGTATTGATTTTACAATCATAATACCATCTCTAAGTATAAGCCATTTCACCTCAATATAAACTATACTAGTACTCTGGCTACTCAATACCAAATCTAGGTACAAAAATTGTCACCATTGACTACAGATAAGTAACTCGTACTTATATAGAAATATAGTAATTAAATGGAAAGAATATTATGCTTTAATACAAACTATAGCAGCACTCAGTACATTTAATATCACAATTGTAAGAAAAAGTTACAAGGACATATTTAAAATAAGAAATAGCTTTAGTGAAAAAAGAGAATACCATCTTTGGATACAAATCATATCATACCTTAATACAAAACTGTACTAGTGTTTTATTCATTCAATATCACATTTATGCATAAAAAATACTATCACTCCATACAAAAAAGCAAGATGTACACTTTCAAATCAAAAAATATTGATTCAATAGAAAGAATATAATAACCCAATATAAACTACACTAACATTTAGTACATTCAATATCATCATTAAATGCCAAAGTTACCAGGACACGTTTAAAATAAGTTATAGCTTTACATCTTTGAGTACAAACCATGCTCTTTTTCATACAAACTATACTAGTACTTTATTTACTCAATACTAGGTCTAGGTACAAAAAAAATACCATCATTAATTTTAAGTAAGTAACACCTACACTTTTAAATGGAAATATAGTGATTGAGTTAAAAGATTATTACACCTCAATATAAACTATACCAGCAACTAGTATCTTCGATATCACAACTATAAATAATAGTTATCATGATACATTTAAAATAAGTAACAACTTCATTATAAAATAGGAGTACTTTACTAAGCATGAATGTGACTGATATATATTAATACACGTCTAAATGATAAAGTGTGTCTATAAAGGTTTTATCTAATATTGATCAATACACTATTGTGTGGACAACTTTATAATAAACTGTTCCTATTAAATTTTTTGGTGAATATGGATAAATACGTGGTTGTGTGATTAAGCATTTTATTTATGAAAATTTTAATGTGGATTGGTATATGATTATACATAAAATTGTGTTTGTTATAGTGGCACATCAGATGAAGAAGCAAAGTAGAGAAGAAGGGAGCAGTCGAGTGGAACACTAGAAGGCAACAACAGGAGGTGAAAGAAAATAAAGGGGTAGTGGCGTGGACGAGACAAAACCCTAATTCTGGAAAACAATTGGTTATGTGTGAGACATATGCCCCCTAGTGGGATTATGTCAGATTGAGCATGCATAGCACATGCCTCACTGCTATATAGTCCCATATATATTTCTTATTTTTTTGTTTATTTTAAGCCTTATTTTAGTTAAATTAATTTAGAGTTGAGATTAAATCGGTTTAAATTCCTAATAAATTTGAAAAAAGTTTTCCTAAATTTTGAAAAATTATTTTCAAAGGATTATCTTTATTAGGAATAGTTTGAATTTTGTTTTAATTTTTCAAAGAATTGAATTATTAAATTAAATTAGTTATTAAATCAATAGTTAGAATCAAGCAAAAGTTTTAAAGGATTTCTTTCATAATTTGATTATGTTTGAAATTATTAATATAATGAGAATATGTCATTTGATGAGAACAAAATTTTTGAAGTTTCAAATTCCTGAAATAAATATTACTTACACATTGAGAACGTGTTATTTTCCTTTCATTATTTAAGAATAAAATCAAAATTATATTTATTATAACGCTTATTGAGTGACTCAAGGCTCCTTTAACTTTAATATGTTTTATCTTAAATTAATAGGTCATACTTAACTAAATATGTATGATTTGGATGGGTGGCTCATGATCATGTAAATTTAGAAGCAAAGTTAGGAATAATATATGACATATATTTTGCAAAAGAGTTGTCACCTAATGAATCTAGAAGTCACATAAGATGTGATTGATAAAGTTATCTAGGAACAATAATTCAAAGGATTATCTTTATTAGGAATATTTTGAATTTTGTTTTAATTTTTCAAAGAATTGAATTATTAAATTAAATTAGTTATTAAATCAATAGTTAGAATCAAGCAAAAGTTTTAAAGGATTTCTTTCATAATTTGATTATGTTTGAAATTATTAATATAATGAGAATATGTCATTTGATGAGAACAAAATTTTTGAAGTTTCAAATTCCTGAAATAAATATTACTTACACATTGAGAACGTGTTATTTTCCTTTCATTATTTAAAAATAAAATCAAAATTATATTTATTGTAAGGCTTATTGAGTGACTCAAGGCTCCTTTAACCTTAATATGTTTTATCTTAAATTAATAGGTCATACTTAACTAAATCTGTATGATTTGGATGGGTGGCTCATGATCATGTAAATTTAGCAGCAAAATTAGGAATAATATATGACATATATTTTGCAAAAGAGTTGTCACCTAATGAATCTATAAGTCACATAAGATGTGATTGATAAAGTTGTTATCTACGTAATTCAAATTAAGTTGGTTTGTTGAGTAAACAAGATTAATTTTGTTTAAATAGGATCCTATCTCACTAGCAAATTATTTGAAAATTTCTCAATTTAATAGTGAGGGTTATCATTTTGAATAAAATAGTGGAGTAATCAAATACTTATTAAAATCCTTATTTTATTTGATTTTGTGGCATAAACTAATACTTGTTTTTTTTTATATCTTTTGGTTTTCAGAAGAAGATGAGTACTAATATGTCAATAAGGAGCATCATGGATCTTAACAAGCTAGCTAGACCCAATTTATCAAACTAATTTTAGCAACTTGAGAATTATTCTTAGGTAAGAAAAGAAACTATATGTTCTTGACACTATTGTTCCACCAATGCTAGGTCGAATGTGACTGATAAGGTTTGAGAGAGATATCAACGTTATATTAATGACATTGAACAAGCTACATACATGATGTTAGCTAGTACGTCTTTAGAGCTTTAGAGGCAGTACGATAACATGAATGCTCCTGCTACAATTTTACAGCTCAAGGAGTTGTTTGGTGCACAAATAGGATGGAGAGGTATTAGTTATTTAAAGCATTATTTCAATGCAATATGGCAGAAGGATCTTTAGTGGACCTATATGTGCCAAAGATGATTGGTTATATTAAAAAACTAGGTTCATTATGTTTTGTCATGGACAATAAGCTAAGCATTGATTTGGTGTTACAGTCTCTTAGTTTAAGTTTTTCATAGTTTGTTATGAACTTTTATATGAACCCAAGGTTATGTCATGTCATTGCCTGAACTATTGAATATTCTAAGACTATAAGGGTGTGCCTTAAGAAGGAATTTAGTTATGTTCTTATTGTGGATTCTTCTAAAAGCAAAAAAAAAATGCTTGAAAAAGAATAATAATAATAAGAAATAGAAGCCTTATACTAGAGTAGCAAAGTCAAAAGTTAGTGTCAAGAAGAAGAGCAATGACAAGGCCATATGTTTTTATTATAGAGTTAATGGACACTAGAAAAGGAACTACACATCTTATCTTGTTACCTAGAAAGATAAGAAGCTTAAGGAAACTACTTCTTCATGTTTATTATTAAGATCAATATTTCTACTTTTGTTCCATATTCTTAGGTATTAGACACTGGGTGTTACAGGGTTAAGTTTGAGGTTAGCCAACTCTTAAGAAAATGCCCTATAAGTACGATCAATTCTACCCAATTGATCCAGCAAAAACTACACCTTAAGGAAGTAACAAAAATAACGTTACTAAGGGACAAAAGGGTGTCTTTTACAATGAATTAAGTTCCCACCACCTAGGAACGAAGAACAACGCATGGAGGAATCTTTTAATGGACAATGTTGTATAAAGCTTCAAAAGAAGGGACAAATAACGTGAATAACGTTATTAAATAAACCAACAGGATATTGCATAATATTTGAAGTACTAGATATGTAAACATACAACCCATGGTCTAGAGGGATGGTACACATATATAAAGACTTCCCAACAGACAACAACATTCAAATGATAAGGTCCCTAACAGTTGGGACAATTACAACCACTTTGGACAATTAATATGTTAACTGTCTAAGCAATAAAACGACACACACACATTACAATCGGCTATCTCATGCAAGACAAAGGCTAGGTGTCCTTACACCATGTCTATATTTATGCAACCAACCAGATTCAGCCACGTCACCATTATGAAGAACCATTCAACCATCCATACACCATCTAAAAGCTATCCACCAACATAGCTCCACTTCCCAGCATATAATTATTATCTAATAATTATTTCCAGCCATAATAGCATATGGATTGATGATTACATAGTACCAAAGGAGCCCTACAACTTGCCACAACATGCCACCTTCATATTGCCAAAGTTGCGCAATTGTGATGTTTACCGAACATCGAAAAGAGGGTCTCACACTATGTGTGGTTCTCATATTTGTAATAATATGCAGATGCTAGCAAAAAGATAACTGCTATTATGTTCTAGTTGTTACTAGAAACCTCATTTTCATTTCTCATTTAGATTTGAATGGATTTGTCTCTATTGTTAAAAATAAAAGTTCCTCATTTTATAAAGATCCCTTTGATTGTGAATAATATAAAACTTGTGAATCTTGATTTCTAGGAAATATGGCCAAACTACCCTTTAATGGAAAGGAAAAATATGTCAGTAAGTTACTAGAGCTTATACATTTAATTTTACGTGGTCCTATGTCTACTGTGCTAAAGGTGGATTTTCATATTTCATTACGTTCACAGATGATCATTTAGATATGGTTATGTGACCTTAATGAAACAAAAGTCCAAATCATTTGAAAAGTTTAAAGAATTTAGAATTGAGGTTGAAAAACAAACTGGTAAGAGTATTAAGACACTTAAATATGATCGAGGTGGTGAATAATTAGACCATGAGTTTCTTGGTTACTTAAAAAGAGAATGAGACTCTCTCATAATGGACTCCCATAGAATTCCATAATATAATAGAGTGTCTGAAAGGAGATATCATACTCTATTAGATATGGTACATTCCATGATGAGTCACACAATCCTTCCTATCTCCTTTTGCGGGTATACTTTTGAAACTACTGATTACCTTCTAAATAGAGTTCCATCAAACTTGTCATCTAATCTTAAGAATTTGATGGATTCAGGGAGTTGATTGTTCATTTCAATTTTAATGCAGATTCTAGCATATCATATGTGATTTATATTTGTTGTATTTTCATCTGAGGATATAGGTTTTCCTAGTTTGCTTGTAATGTAATTTAGGCCCTTAGTTGACCAATATTATAGAGGAACTTTGTGGAAGTTCACCCAAAGTGGAATGTTGATCATGATTGCTTTGTCTAAATTAACTCTTAGACTCCACTTCTATATGAAGAAGGGTTTATCTTCCATATACTACGGGCCTCCTTTAATGATCCTGTTAGCTTGTTCTTCAATGGTGAAATTGAATATGAAAAAGTCATCCTTGCTGATTAATATTGTTTCCAGCACATATTTGCGTCAGTTAATACTATCCTAACTTTCAACATGATTGAAAGAGAGCCTTTTCTCTAATAAGAATTCCAAGATGGCAATTTTCCATTTCCTAGCTCCTACACTCAGTACCTCATATGAAGGAGAGATAAAGCTTACCCGAGGACTGGAGGTCACCATCTACCACTCTATTCCAAACCACACCCTTTGGGGGACCAAAAGAGGGAACATTCATCTTTAAAATAGCCAAAGGTATCATATTCAAAGGGGAGGTAGGAGGAGGGGTTGGCAAGAGAAGAAACATTTGTCTTTAGCAAGTGGTTGAAGGAAAACAACTTTGCGAAGTAGGAAGGCATTCCAAAAAGGGAAAGGAAACAAAAAGTAAAGGTAGACAAAAGCTAAAACGAGGATCAGTAAGTAAAAGAGGTAAAAAAAAAGGGAGGGAGAAGGCAAGGGGAGATTTAGTAAAAGGTCAAAGAGTCTCTCTCTAACCCCTAGTTAAAAGAGAAAGGGGGAGATATAAGGAAACTTACCTTTGTAGGCCTTATTTGGTTAAAAAGTGAATCAAATTGAGTCATAATAAATTTAACTTAAATTTCATTTGAAATATATAAACAATGAATGAGAATAACTATCAATTATTAGTCCCTAAATGGTATATGAAAGGAGGGTGAATTATGTCTATTAACTTTTTTCCCTATTTGAAATCTAATAAATGTTTATGGAAAATTTATATGAAACAATTGCAATATAAAGATAAGAAGGATAAATTAGAGTAGGAAAAATGATATAAAATTGATTTATATTGATCAAACAAACATTTGCTTGCGTTTAATCTTTAAGAACCACTTGATAACTCAATATCTTCTTCCTTTAAAAGGCAAAGTAAAAACCTCAATGCAGTATCTTCTTTGTCACAGATAAAGAGGAACCTTTATGAACATTTTACATTGTCATATGAGAAGAGGAAATCATTACAAATCTTATTTAAGATCTAAAGTTTTTCAAACAATGGTTATCCCATTAATTTTCCCAATTACTACACCACAACCTTTTATAACTCAAAAACTCCCTTGTTAACACCGTTGTACTAAGGCTCAATGTATGTTATGCACATATTAACTCAAATGTTCTCTTTTGCTTCTTGAGGCTCTTAGCAATTCTATGATATATTAAAGGTTCTTCACACAATTCAAATTATACTCAAAACTGATTTAGATAGTCGTTAGACACTTAAATTCGTTCTTACAATGACTAATTTTTAGGCATGTTTAACTAGTCAATTTACTTTTGGCTAGTCAAACATTTATGGTTGTTATACTAGCTAGCTAGACGTAATATTTTTTTTATAATTCTAAAACATACTACCAACTAGTTATGATCTAACTAGTTGCACATTACCCATTTTGTAATTTTTTAAAACTTTGTCTAACTAGCCTATCAAAATCTTTAGGCTAGTCGAATCCCAATATCAATCAACATTTAGATTTTCAACTCTTAAGTCTTTTCAAAGATAAAACACACGCCTCTAATAAAAATTTGACTCATAACTATTTCAAAAGTTCTTCAAAGTTTGTTTGAAGATCAAGAAGTTTTCTTTAAATATCAAAATAATTACTCTTAGTTGTAAAAGGATTTATATATTCCTTACATGTAAATAATCATACAATGATTGAACTCCCAGTTTGTTAAAATAACCAAGATAAATTTACAAAAAAATTTATAATGATTGTTATACATTTAAGTGATTTTATTATTTCGTTTATATTATCTACTTGCATTGAAGTGCCTTGAAACTCCTTTGCGCATATTATCCTTCTATTAAACTTAATCTTTACATACTACTCAATTTTGTTACAATAACACAAAAAGTAAATTCATTAATATCAATATGTTCTATTATCATAAAAATTATTAGTTAAGATCTCACTTAGTCTAACAGTTATTAATGGCTCTTCTAGTACTTATCAAATAAATATATTGTGGTTTTATGGATGACAAATAATAGGAAAGTGGGATGAGAAATGGATGGTTGGGTTGGGAAAAAAAGTAAACTTTAGGTTTTAGGTGAAGTTATGGGCCATTGTGTGTCTTACAAATTGGATCCCATTTTACTTATATAGCATTATGTCGTGTTTTAAAAATATCAAGTTACTGAAAGCTAATAATAAAATTTAATATAAATTTGATTTTGATTTTTTTACGAAACATAAAAGTTCCCAACAAGATTTTAAAAGTACAAAAATATTAATGTTTTTAACCCTGTAATTGTGACGAATAACCAAAGATTGAATTAAGTTTTGTGGTAGTTTAGTAATTAATTAGTACTTTTCATAAAGTTCAAGACATTCCTATTTTTATATCTTTTAAATGATTAATTAAAAAGTTAATTATAAAGAGAGATCATTACTGTGATATTAAATATTAGATATTAATTTTTATTCTAGTTTAATTTGATTGAAGCGCTAACTATAAAAAAATCTCAAATTTTACATAATTTTGTAATTATAACCCAAAGTTTAAAAAGTATCAATAAAATACTTAAATTTTTATTTTTTTACAAAAATAACTCTACATTAATCTCTTTGTTAACGATGTTGATGTATCATATCAGTCGGTACATGTAGGATGTCACGTGTCATGCAAAATTCACATAAAATTTTAATAAAATAATATTAAAAAATTAAACAAAATAAGATCTTAACTTACCCTTCCTTTGCCACACTCAAAACACTCTTCTTTTTGCCATCAAAACTCTAAGGGTCTATTTGGTTGGATGTTGATTAATAGAATGGAAGGAAATGGAATGGAATGAAAGGGAATGATTTATAATAGAATGGAATGTAATATAGGAAAAAGTTGTTTGGGAAGGATGGAAGGGTTCATAATTTAATGTAGTGAAACATTGTTTGGAAGATGGATGGACTGGAATGTATAATAAATGACTATTATACCCCTGATATTAAAATGATTGTTACAAAAGGTTTAACGCTATTATTTTAAAACAAAAATCATATCCAATTAAAAAGCCAAGCACAATCGTGACAAATAAATTTTTTATATATTTTCTATTTTAAAATAATAAAAAATTTATTATTTTTATTATTAATTATATACAATTTATTATTAAAAATAAAAATATTATTATTAGTTATTTAATAAATTTTGTTCTAT
>JANQAP020000139.1:3639268-3649868 GCA_026874005.2 Erythroxylum coriaceum
TTATAATCAGAGAACCTGTGAAAAGGTTGGTCAAGGTACAAGTTGAATCTATTTTGATCAATAATCGGTCTATACATATTCTAAATCATGAAGAAAGGAGATTATATGGGATTCTGAGGGATGACAAGTCAGAACCATATCCACTGAAGATGACCAAAGATCGGTACACTATCTACCCAGTAACAAGCTGAACATTGATCAAGATTGTACCTGACATACAAACTAAAGCTTCAAACATTGTACGCAATGTGGAAAAAGGGAAACAGAAGATGTACCCTGAAGGAAAAATAGGTGATCTGACTGAAGAATAGATATATGAAGCATTGAGAAACATAGATGAGGCATGTAATGCAGAACAATCAAGAGGAATCTATGTTTCACATCACATTTCAAAAGCATCAGGAAGTAATTGTGGACGCTTCACCATAGATGGAACTTCTCAGGTAGTTGGAAGTGTGACTAAAGGACAGTACAGGACTATCGAGGTTGAAGGTATTTTTGTCAATTTAGAGACTTTTGTACACCTGATCATGCACTTTAGACCTTTGAGTTCTATACCCTTAATTAAAGATGTCCTTCACCTTCTAGGAAAAACTATTCCAAAACTACCTAGACCTGATGACCTTGATCTCCCTGAAGGAAAGCAATTCTTCAAACCTCCTGTTCTAAAAATAATAGAAATAGATGTCTTACCCTCAGAAACATCTGTTGCTATAAGCTTCTATCCATCGAGTCCAACTCAATAAGTCAAAACTATTGGAATGGAAGAATTAAGACATTCTGAGCAGTGGAATCAGGATGCCTTAAGGAAGGAGATTGAAGAAATCCATACTAAGGTTGATAATCTACAAGACTCAATGGGTGATCTACATGACGAAGTAGCTTATTTACGAGTTACAATAGAAGAAGACCTTAAGTTGATCAGAACGGATATGCAACGCATGTTTTCTGAAATAATGAAGCATCTGAGGTAACCTTTTTGATTAATAACAAATAGAAGGAGAAAAGAAGAAAAAAGAGGAGACAAGATTAAGGGAGAAAAGAAAGAAAAAAGGGGGGGACAAGATTAAATAAGAAAAGAAGAAGAAGAAGAGAAGAGAAGAAAAAAAGAAGAAAAGAAGAAGATAGCATGCATATATGTATTATTGGTTATTGTCTTTTTATTCTTTGTTTGTTGTCGTCTTATTCATTTGTTGTTTTCTTATTCATCATTTGAATAAAAATTCATTCACTTTGATTTTTCTAAAAATATGATTATTTGTTATCATCAAAAAGGGGGAGATTGTTAAGTTAAGAGGACTTTACGATGATTAATTTTGATGACAATCAAATAATAATAATGTTAGAAACAAATGAACGTTTTTAACAAGTGTGTTAAGTGTGCAGACGCAAAATCAAAACACAGACGCATACGTAAAGACAATACAGACACAAAGACAATATAAACACAGATGCAGACATAAAGTCAACATAGACGCAAAGTCAACACAGACGCAAAGAAGATATAGACGATATCATGAAGATACATTAGCACGCCAGAACAGTTATTTAGTTGGAGTTAGTTACAAAACTCAACTAAATGAAGGTTATCAAGAATCAAGAAGCGGTTATCAAAGATCAAGAAACAGTTAGAGACGAAGGCTATAAATACTAGTCGTAGTCGAAGATGTCAGAATGTTAGAGAATCTTAGAGAAAATTCTTACAAATCTTACGATTCAGAAATCAGTGATCTTTAAACGTTCAGTGCTTACTTAGAAAAGAGAAATTCTGTAGTGTGATACGAAGAGAGCTAACCCTACTGTAACAAAAGCTCATAATCTTTTTTCTAGTGAGAGAAAGAAAAGGCTGATAGCCTAGAGAGGCTAAGATAGTTGAAAGAATACTTTGTAAGAGACCTGAAGAGGCTCTAGAAGGGAAGAAAGAATACTTGTAATGGTTTGGAGTATAGTGAAATACTCAGACGAACTCTGAGGACTGGACGTAGCCCACGATTTAGGGTGAACCAGTATAAAAATCGCAGCGTCTATCCTCTATCCTTTACTTCAGTTTATTTTGTTGTTAAACAATTATATAGAAATTATTTGCGATTTAACTACATAATAATTTTCGTATAAATTTTGTGATATCTTTTTAACAAGAAAGAGAAGTTCTTATCAAGATTTTATATTCACAAAAAGGATACACCATTCAACCCTCCTTCTTGTGTATCGAGTTTCTTGTACGTAAAGTCTATACTAACGTTTGATTTACTTCAAATGGATGATTTCATTTTTGTTTTCTATGTATAATAATATAGATTTTTGTGATTGTTATAGAGATGAACTAAAATGAGTTTAAAGCTAAAAAAAAGGAGTAGTGTGGTGTCTTAAAATGAGGTGAATTAGGGTGATAGTTTAGAAGTGAAATGAAGGTGATCATGGAGTAAAATGTGTGCTGAAATGTTGATGATGAATGTATATGCATGGATATTCTGTTTTTGTGTTTGTGATCAGCCATAGAGTATAATTTGTTGGTGATTGATACTGAGCTGAAATGGAGGTGAGAATGAAGAGGAAATGATGAGGAAGTAAGCTAGAAATGATAGACTAAGCAAAAGATGTTTTGGATGTAACTTGAAAGAGTTGGAAAACTTGGAAAATTGGAAGAGTATTGCTAGGGTTTTCGGATAAGAGCAACCCACGATCGTGGGAATACATCCACGATCATAGGAATGCATATAAGGGGCTGAAACATTTTGTTTTCATAACCCACAATCGTGGGAAGTCATCCACGATCATGAGAATGGTTGTCACACATTATGCTTCTTTTATGTTTGGTTTGAAACAACAAATGGTTAGGTACTTTTCTATGATGTATTTAGGGTTAAATGAAGCTTCAAATGAACCTAGTTTGATAATAGTTAAAGTGATTAAATGTGTGATATGATTAGAGTGATAATTGAGGGCATAACTTAAGAGTGGATTGTTAAATACCAAGTATTCAAATATGAAAAATTGGAGATGTTATAAGAAGGAAAGTGATCCTATGAAGGTTCATATGATTCAAAGAAGATGAATGATGTGTATTAAGTAAAGGTGAATGATAAATTAGATATTTTTTGATCTTATAATGCTAGAATAACCTTAGTGAATGATTGAATGATGAACTTAGAATAATCTTGTACAAATGATGTGTAAACCTAAGTTCAAATTAGACATATATAAGTTTTGAAGTATAAATGATCATAAGATATGAATTAAGGAAATATACCCGGGATTGTCATTAAGGATGCATTATACATAACGCATATAAATATGTATTTGATTAAGTATTATGTGATTGTGCAAATTAGTTATATGTAAATGTGTATGTGTTGCATGATATAGAAGAGCAATTAGATCGACAACATCTAGACATTGCTGGGACATCTAGGCAATAGCTATCTGGAGCATACTGTGAGTAACCTAGATGGCCTCACATTGATTAATTGTTGTTTAAATTTTTGTCTTGAATTATTATTGATGTGAATGTGTTGATTCTGGATATTGATTGTCCGAGGCGTTTGATGCATGAAAATCATATTGGAAGTGCTCATTGTATGTGAATTTGACAAAAATAAGTGCACTCAACATATTTGTTGAATGCCAAACTTAGGTGCGACGTTATATGAAAGTGAATGTTTAAAGTGAATATAAGTGACTGATTGATATATGAGATTTGATGCATTTCAATACATGAATACATGATCAGAAAATGATAATTGTGACTGGAGTCGCTAGCAAAAAAGAGCTTAAAGCTCAGGATGTAGTAAGAGCCTCTGACTCACTTTACACAATAAGCCCGAAATCCCGAATAGATACGGGATAGTTATTAATGAGTCCAGCATCCACAATGGATACGAGACAGTGAAAAAAGCACTCGATCATAACAATGTAATAATTGAAAAAGAGTCTTATGGGCATTGCATATATATTTGATATGTATATTTTTAAATTATCGGATAAATTGTTGAACTATTCTTAATCTGAATTGTGAACTATTCTGTGTTTGGCATAAGTGAGCCATCAAGGATGATTAACTCACTGAGTTCATAAAACTCATCAAAATTGCAACGTGGCTTTTCTGATACGAGAGAGTTGACTTAGTTACTAAAACGTTCTAGAAGAAACTTAGTACTGCTTAAGAAAAGACTCAAAGGTCAATTAGATGAGACTGAAGTAGTAGATAGAGCTTTTGTATAATTCCCCATTTATGTAGCATATTTTGTAAACAGAGCTGTAGACTCTAATAAGCTTTCGATGCTATGTATATATATATAGATGATGTATGTAATGCTACGATGTACATTTTGTTTTATGAAATGAAAACGAGGAATTGAGGTTTAGATATTGAGTAATTGTGTTTTAATTATGATGCTATGATAAGTGATGTGAATATTCTAGCATACTGCTTCCACCAAGCATATGCTCAAATGTCTGATGGACGTACGAGCACGTGTCGAATGGGAGTGGGGTGCTACACTAAGATCCAATAAACTTGTTTATAAATAAAAGAAAAATAAAAATATTGATATATTGTTAAGTACTCATAAAGTTACTTATATTTTTATAGAGGAAAAATTCTTCTATCTATACATGGAGAGAGAGGTCTGGGGAGAGAGATAAAGTAGAGAGAATTTCATATAATGATATCATATAACATAAAGTGAAGGTTTAACTTATACATACCCCTAAAAGTTGTAAAAATAGAACTTCTCATATTAATAGATCTTACTTACCTCTCTTATACGAATTTGGATTGTTGTATGTAACTTACTTTCAAATTATAGTATTTAGTGAAACTTCAAAATTTAAGTTTGTAATATTTATATTTTGATGAAATTTAACATCTTAAGAATATTTTTAATGTTTATAAATAAGGTTTACATTGATATTGGATGCTTACAAGATGTATGATTAATTAATTAAGGTGATAACACTTAAGGAAGAAGGACAATAAGAAAATTTGCTATAATTTAGAAAAGGATACCTGGGGCTAATTTAGGATTATCAGTCGAACAATATACCTTATAGGTAAACTAGTATAGGCACTAGGAAACACTAGTTGGCTTGTATCTTATACTAATCAACAAGTATATTAGAAAATTACTTTTTAAAATTAATTTTTTAAGAAGATGATAATCATTTTTATATGAGATAAACCCTAAAAAGTGAAAGAATAGTAACGAGTAAGATTAAGTTTACGTAAATTGTGTGAGTTTGCATGATTTACATTATGGATGCACTTTTACAATTGAATTCCTTGTATATATATTGGGTCTATTGAATGATTAAAATTTGTTGTTTATATGATTTGAAAATCTAAAAGGGTGATTATTAGGCATGTTTCTAACATGTGGTAATTAGCCTGGTTGGCTGGAGTAAATGAATTGGCAGTAGAATGAGATATGTACCATTTTATTTGGTAAGATGAATTAATTACCATTATAGTGAAACAAATACCATTCTATTAGCCAAAACAAATTAACTAGTGCCATTGTGAAGCAAGTACCACTATTATTTCAGATGAATTAGCCAAATGGATCTTACCGAAAGGAAGAAGTGTTCCACCTTTAAGAGGCCATTAAACTTTTACCCTTCAAACACCATATTCTTAGAAATATAGGAAGATTTTACATGTCCTAATAGTCTAGAATTTAATGAACACTAACCTAATTCTGATCAAAAATTGAAAGAAATGAAAAATCAATGGTTGTATAATTAGCGTTAGGCTTGATTGATTATACTATATAAAAGAGCAAACAAAACTTTGAAGGGAGTTTCAAACTTTGATTCTTGATTAGTTAAGCAAAAAGAGTGAAAGGCAAAAATGACATTTTTTCGTGATACTTTTGGAAAGGACTAAAGTATAATATAGTAAAGTAGATGTAAAAAGCATTCACAAATAGGTAAGTCTAAAGGAGATGCCGATTCTCCTAAATGCACTAATTAGATAGTTTTTGGGAAATATCAAATATAAAAGAAGGGACCAAACTTTCCTTTGATTCTATAACAATTCTATTTTGTTAACATTCAATTAAACTAGAGAATAATGTTTATACTAAGAATAGGGGAAACTTGACCTATTCTTGAGGAATCCACTCTTTAGATCAGATATCACACTCCACTTTAGGTCTATTAGGGTAGGGGTAGGGTGGTCGTTCATATTGCCTATACTTCCATAATTAGATTATTTTCAAAATAATTATAGACAGGTTAAAAATTGTCCTTGTTTAATTTGATGATCCTTTATATGGTGCATTTATAAAAGGTAGGTGAATATGGGATAACATATTGTTAGTTTAATAACTTTTCAAGTACTATAATAGAAAGTATTCAATTAAAAAATATACAATTAAAGTTGACTTCCACAAAGCATTTGATTCTTAAGATTGGAGTTTTATAATGAACACCATGTATGCATTTAGTTTCCCTGCTTTTTTCATTTATTGGATTGCGTAACGTAGGACCATTGTTTTATTTGTCATATTGGTCAAAATATGATAAGGGACTTTAAGAGCATGATCCTTTTATGATATTTTGCATGAATCATGCTTTTAAAGTCCCTTATCATATGTTGTCTAGTTTTATCAGGCATGTCCTAAAGCCTTTTTCATGTTTTAGCTAGCTATAAAAGGTAGATTGAGCTCTTTAGAAGGGTAAAAAGATTAACAAATTTATTTGATATGTGTGTTTTTTATAACTAGAAACTAGAAACTAATAAGCATCTCTTTTTTTAATGTGATATTTCATCTAATATTTAAAGTACAATTAAGATAATATGTAATAGAATTGTTCCTATACTGAATTGGCATAACCTTATTGAATGGTTTTGTCTTAACAAGAGGAGGAAGGAGGAGGATTTGATAGTCTTCAAAATAGCACTCTGTAGCACTAGAAATGGCCTTTGGATGAAGAGGAATATAAGGATTTTTAAAAAGGAATTTATATAAAAATGAAGGCTTTTTAACTATATTGTTCAATGCATAAGGAATCAATACTAGACTTATAGTTAATCACTAGTAAGCAACAGGAGATTGTAGCGGTTAGGCTCACACAGGAAGAGCACTACACCTTGATGATTCCTTGAATGTTCATGAAATTGCCTAGCACTGAGCTTATAAAGCTAACTTGAAGCTTAAGACTAAAGCTCAATATGCCACTTATTATCTATCAATGGTGACAATAGAGGTATAGTGAATGGTGCTTGGTTAATAGCAATATTTTGGTTAAAACTCTTTTATTATCTCCTTAATGGTTTAAGAAATTAGTAATTTATGGTTGTAGACATGTTTGTAATTAATTATTTGATTTAATAAATTCTTTACATTTTAAAAAAAGTTACAAGAGAGGTTATAAGGCTAATTTAAAAACAAGGAACTACAAATATATCAAAACAAGGCCAAAGAAATTGATATAAGTAATTATAAAATTACAATGCTAACATAGTCTAAGGAAATTAACTCAAATAGTAAGAATCAAATTGATAGTTAGGATGCACTTTTTCCTATTGTCATTCCTTTGTGTAATAGGATTTTGAATGAAACTAATCTTGAATTTTATTTGAAAATGGATATGTTTAATTTATATCAAAATCCAACTTGAATAAATAATAATGATAAATACATAAAATAAAAATTTTGATGGAATAAAGAAAAAATAGATAAGGCTTTTTATTGAAAAGGATGAAAGGCCCCATGAAAAAATGATTGAATTTTTATAAAGGATTTAATGAAGTGGTATATTTAAACTAAAAATAAAAAGATTGGAGATAGTCTTACTAAATTAATAGTTTTTGAGATTCTAAACTATGTAAAGGAAAAGAAATTGGGCCTAAATATTTATTGTTTAAAAGGAGTCCCTAATTTCTTAAAATGTTTGGAAGTTTAGAACTAAAGATCTAAAAGAATCAAATCTAATGGGATAGTTAGTGCTAACTTAAAATAAAACAACAATAATATAGTGATATCACTAATGGGCCTGGGAGCCTAAACTCAAAATAGTAATGAGTCTATGACCCAATTAATTTTTATTTTTTAAATGAAAAATGCTATTAAAAAAAGATTAGGCTTTTGAAAAAATCAAATTTATTAAACCTTTTTTTATAAGTTAAATAATATACCATTAACTAAAAAGGGTTTCGTATATAAAACTAAGTAGATGAGTAAGTTGAGATAACCATACGAACAATAAAACGAATCGGTAACATTTTCATTCTAAAACACTATAAACATTTAAATGTTATAAGTATAGTGAGAGTGAATAAGTGTTAGGATGCTGAAGGCTTAAAATATTAGCCTAAAAAGGTGATTAGCAGTATGTAAGCTTGAAGTACCAAAGTATCATGATCTCATATCAAAGTCCAAAGCAATGCCATGCTTGGACTACAAACTAAATGGATGTTTTGAGCCATTAGTTCTTCTCTTATATGTAAAAATAAGTCCTTGAAATGACCCTACTACTCTTAGTTTGTTTATGAAAGGGAGGTTAGGAAGTGTTCTCTCTATAATATACCTTTACATAAAAAGTTAGAGAAGATACATTGAAAGAATAGGTGATTGATAGACTCCTCCTCTTACCCACAAAGTGAAAATCTACTAGATAGTAAGATCATTTTCTAGTAAACTAAAATTATACATCAAACATATGGAATAAAATGCAGAGTATACCTATTATTAGGAAAACAACCAGCTCCTAGAATGAACTAATTGACTAAATAGAAAACCTTAAAATGGCAAAAGAAATACTACAAAGCAGTCAAGATCAGCCTAGTATCTATAATTTATTACATATGATAAGAAAGGAACTTTAAAATTTTCAGGAAGAAGGAAAGAATCAAAGAGATACTTTCCTAGCAAATATTCCTCTAGTGTAGACTCTCTATGGAAGCTAGACAATTGATAGAGAAACTCTCCAAAATCATAAATGGAAGATGGATAATGTACTGATTTTTTAAAATCCTTCTAGTCATGAAGTTTAATCTCCAATACGTTTGTAACTTAGGTCACTTTGATCCCTAAAACGATTGTGTAACTACTTATTTCATATATATATATACCTACTAATTTAGTATATATATATATATATATACTAATTGATGTACTTGAGATGCATTTCCCATAGCTCCCAAAAAAGACATTATATGGACTAGTTTAAGGGGTTCTGTCATCCTAAAATTAGGATTCATCTCTTATAGCAATTATTCACTTATAGCATACCATATCTTAATAGATTGGCGTAATTTTTCTACCCCGTGTACATTTCCATAATGACGATGTTTTTCCAAAATAAACCTTTCCTTTTCAGCATCTTGGACTAGCCATCCATATATATATAAATCTTTTAACAATACCTTCTAAGAGATGGCTAGTCCATATATATACAATGTTTTCAGGGATCAAAGTGACCTAATTTACAAAAGTATTGGAGATTAAACTTTATGACTACAAGGATTTTAAAAAGTTAGTATATTATCCATCTTTCCTTTATAATTTTGGAGAGGTTCTCTATCAATTTTCTAGCTTCCATAGAGGGTCTATGCTGGAGGAATATTTGTTGGACAAGTATCTCTTTGATTCTTCCCTTCTTCCTTAAAATTTTGAAATTCCTTTCTTGTCATATGTAATAAACTGTAGATGCTAGGCTGATCTTGACTGCTTTGTAGTCTATTTTGTTTGCCATTTTGAGGTTTTATATTTAGTGAATTAGTTCATTCTAGGAGTTGGTTGTTTTCCTAATACTAAGTATACTCTATATTTTTTTCCATATATTTGATGTATAATTTTAATTTACTAGAAGATGATTTTATTTTTCCAGATGATGGTGGTAGAGTTTACAATCCAATGAAGTTATAAGAAACTTCATCCTATCCTTCGTCAGTAGTCTCCTTACAAGCCCCATACAAAGTATGAATGCATATGAGAGGTTAATATCATAGTCCCACAATATAGTTCTTCAACTGACCATATTACTTGTATCATTTTGTAGGAAAATTCTACATGATTTTTTTCTCAATGTCTTTAAACCCACTGTAATCCATTGCACTTCATCATGTTTAGTATTCTAACACATTGGCATATTTCCCATCAAGATGTATACATTTATACTATTGTGATAGGGACAGTACCATTGATTATTTTTAATAAAACTACTAACCTTAGCATCTAAGCTCACCACCAACTTTAGGTTCTACAACTCCTCAACTTTGTACAGAGGGCCTTTTGGATGCAATTGTCAAACTAGAACATTGTATTTTCCCCATTTCCAATCTTATGTATTATCAGATTCTGCATCCACTTTCTTGTGTTCAAGATTTGCTTAAGGTTCCAGGTCATATTTTGCTATTTTTTTCAATTTATAGATATTACTCTTTTTGATGTAAATATGATGAATCTACTTCACCCTCATATCATCATTCTTACTACATAACCTCCACAAATTCTTGGCCTGACTTACTCTGCTTAGTAATTACACTAACTGTAGTCTTAATGTAACATCCCGTTTCTAGATAACGGGTTGAATTATAAAAAACGGGTACACGAGAGATTAATCGGAGAAATTAGGAAAACACATCTCATGCTCA
>JANQAP020000139.1:3693474-3707199 GCA_026874005.2 Erythroxylum coriaceum
TGGTCGATATGAAAGGTCGATCATAACCTTCAACTGATCGACCAGTGTCCTTAAGTGGTCGACTAATACACACGATTTATAGCCTCCTTCCTTTGTCTTTCTTCTGTTTTCTCTTTTTTCTTGTTTATATCCTCTAAAACCCCTAAATAATTCACTCTTTTCCTTGAAAAACATCATCCTCCATTTCATAAAAATCTCGTTAAATTGCATCAAATTGAAATTTCATTATTTTTGGGTTTCCAATTTGGAATTTTCAATCTTTTCTTAATTAAAAATGATCTTTTCAAATTGATGCATTCATAGTTAAATTGTAAACAGAGTGAAGATTGTTTCCATTTCAACTATATTTATATATCTTTAAGTTTGTTTAATTTTGGTAGCTTGGGCACTTTTTCATGTTTCTATCTTTGAAATTTTAGGGCCTTCAAAATTATGCATTCTTTCATGAAATTTAATGTTGAATATTGAATTATATTTTTATTTGTTACAATTCTATCATCTGATTTTTTCAAAACTTGCCTTTAGTGCTTTAATTGAATCTTTCAACTTAGGCACAATACCGAACATAGGAAATTTTCAAATTAGACACAATTAAGGATGTCTATCAAATTTGACTTTTTAACTCTTTAAATATTTAATAGCATTCTTTAGTGAGAAATTTTATCAATCAATAAAATAAGTTCTGATTTTCTTTACCAAGTTAGTTTGAATCATGACACTTTACTTATTTACTTTACGTAATGATTCTTTTTTATGACTCTAAAAAGGAGGAGATAGATTGGTGATATTTTGGGGGAGTGATAACATTTAGGGGGAGTGATAACATTTAGGAAGAGTGATTGTTTTTTCATTTTTGTATTCTTGCAATTTATGGGATATGCTTGAGTAAATTTATGTTATCTTTCTGTATGAATATTTATTTGAATTTGAATACTTATTTTATTCATGATATTGAATTATGCTCTTCATATTGAATTATGTTTTATAAATGAATTCAAGGGGAGCTAATCACTATCTTGATATTTGTTTTTATTAATTTTATTATTATTCTATAATATCACAAATGTCTTGTCATTATCAAAAGGGGGAGGATATTGAACTGAGAGAGGTTTCAATCGATGTTTTGATGATAACAAAATATGGTTACTAGTAATGAATACATCATTTTAATGAAAAGCAAAATAAGAACAAAATGAAGCCATAAACTCAAGAAGATAGCTTATGAAGTTAACTAAGGGAACTTAAATTTTACAACCATCAAAATGAAGATCAAACCAAGAACAAAAAAAGATCAAGACTTAACAATGTCATTCTTTAGTTTGTAATATTAAATGTAATCTTACTTTGTAAATTTGATACTCTAAAAGTGCCACCATGCATAAATATTTTATTTCACTTTATTGCATGAGTCTTTATATTTATCAAGAGCCATTAAAGCTTTTGATATTAATAGAAAAAGCCTCTTCATCTTTTAAACACTCTTTAGGAATCATTTTAAGAATTATTTAAATTATATTTGTATTAAACAAATTGATTTTGAGCATATGAAGTTGTTAAAATTATATTTTTGGGTGATTGGTGACCAATATAGGTTAAAGTTATTAAATTTGATGTACCGTGAGTTTGTTGTAATATTAGTTGATGTATTAATCAATATACCAACTGGTTGACTAGTGTTGTAGATGCTGGTGCCTTTAATGCATACTAGTTAACCATTATGCATTACTAGTAGACCAGTGCTTTGCATATAACCGTTATAACGACAAGTTTTTAGCTCCAACAATTAGGACAGGTCCTAAAATACTATAAATATGTGTTTTCTTATTAGTTTTAGCAGCAAAAAACTTTTGAGTATACTTTACACACATTTTAAGGTGTTTTTCAATCATTTGAACATCATTGTCTCACATTTGTGTGAGTGAGCTATTTTGGAGTTACAAGTAATAAAACAAGGAATTTTGAGTTGTAAGTGAGATTATGATTCCTCTTTACCTTAGAAGAAGATTGTAAAAAGAGTTTTTCTATATTGAGAAAGGCCGTAGAAAGGTTATTCTCGCCTTGAAAGAAGAATTATAGTGAAATTTTAAGAAGAGTCTTACGAGTGGGTATAGGCAAAGGTTGCTTACTGAACCACTATAAGTCAGTTTACATTCTATCCTCTTTAAATTATTGGTTAATTATTTAATTATTTTATATAATTTTTTCTTCATCCTTACCTACATTGATTATTGTTAATTGAGTACTTTAGTTAAAAAATTATTAAATTTTATAAATACCCAATTCAGCGCCTCCCCTTTCTGAATTCTATTAGGGATTAGCAAACAACAGTGATAAAATATACATAAATACTTACAAACAATAAAATATACAAAAATACTTACAAACTTATATCGTAGATCAAAGATGAAGTTCATAGTTTTAATATTCAACAAAATGATGAATATGACAAATAAAGAGAACAAGCAAACTTTTTCCACCGGGAGATGAACATAGATTTTTTGAGTTAATTAACATATTTGTCCTTAACATTTCATTTACAATTTAATCTTTAGCATGTCATTTACAATTTTTATACATCACTTTTATTTTTATTTTTTTACTATTTCATCACCTACAAGCCTTCACTGTTATAAATACGTTCTAAAAACATTTCCTTGATGGATCAACATTTAAATGACTTCCATAAAAGACATGAACTTTTAGTACTTTTCATTTTCAAGGAAAATAAAGACAAAAAACTACAAAAACAATAGAGAAGCAACCTCTTTCCTCTTATTTTTGAGATTATACACAAGAACCCCTTGACAAAAACAACACTTGATTTCTTTGCTAAAATGGTGCTGAATAAGTCCTTGAGAGTGTCGGCAACTTCCTGCTTTTTGTTGTTATGATAACCAAGAGAAACTACAATAACAAAAGAAGAGCACTGTAAATACATAATTTAGGAAGAGATTAACCAAACTAGCTAAGAGTATTCTAATGCCACAAAGAGCAAAGTGACTTACCCTCACAGCACCTTTCAAGTAGCCATTCTCCTTCTTCAGTTCAGTGATTTCAAGTTGTTGTTGAACTTCTTGAACCTAAAATGGTGCAGAATTAAAACGCAAGCAAAGAAAAAATCGGACAAAGTAACTTGAGATCGCACAAATGAAGACAATTGACAATCAAAGCATTCAGCTTTCTTGCAAACAGTGAATGAAGCTTGCTTAATGTATATTATAAAGAAAGTAAGTGTATTAGTTTAGATCACCCGTTTACATATATTGTCCGCTTTGAGTTATCCATCGAATCAAGGCCCTCATGATTTTGCTCTTCTTGCTCCCAAAAAATGTGTCTATAGGAAAGAGATATTTGTACCCTTATAAGGCGTACTGCGTTCTCCTCTCCAATCGATATGGGATCTCATAATCCACCTCATTTGGGCCCAGCGTCTTTGCTGGCACAACGGGTTGAGAATCAGCTCTGATACCAATTGTAACAACCCATATCACCCACCCACAGATATTGTCCGCTTTGAATTGCCCATCGAGTCAAGGCCCTCACGATTTTGTTCTTCCCGCATCCGAGAAAACGCGTGTATGAGAAAGAGGTATTCATACCTTTAAAAGGCGTACTTCGTTCTCTTCTCTAACTGACATAGGATCTCACAATTCACCTCCTTAGAGCCCAACGTTCTCGCTGACACAACGAGTCAAGAACTGACTTTAATACTATTTGTAACAACACAAAACCACCCATTCATAGACATTGTACGCTTTGAGTTGTCCACTGTTCAATGATATTTTCGGCTTGGTCTGTTATACACCCCTAGTTTATTTTTTGAGTGGTAGAAACAGAATATGACAAATTAAAGCCAAGTAAATGAAGGGCAGTAATTAGAGAGCCAACGACCGGGGATTAATTACCCTGTTTACCTGCTTCCTGGCTCTAGATCTGGCCGCAGCTTCCCGATTTTTAATCGTTCTGAGATGGAGTTTCTCAGAGACTGATGCTACACTTGCTGGATCGTAAGCACTCATTTTGGTTCTCTGCTCATCCTCAGGTGCTAGATATGGGTATGCCTTATAACCACCATTCATTTCACGAACTCTCTTCACACCACCAGGTACATGATCCACCGAATGCTGCTTGTTCTTGTAATACCTGTCTCCATGAACTCCCTTTCCAGGACCAAAGCTTGCGCACCATAATTGTTCCTGACCACAACCTACACCGCCAATTTTGAACTGGTTTGAGCTGGACCTGCTTCCCAGTAGTGCTTCACCATCTAAACTTCTCAGACGCTTACTTTTCCTCGGGCTCTTTTGCGATTTATACCATTCTTCACAGCTTCTGGTGTCTTCAGAGCTTGTGTGCTGCTTCTCGTGCACAGCTTGAGATGGAAACTGGTTTTGTTGGAGTCCCTGCACTCCTATGCTTAATGACAAAGAAGTTAGTTCAAAAGCATTTACTTCTTCATCTTGACGTTTCTGGACCGGGAACATGGTCCGCTAGCTTGAGGTCTTCAGATTGAAGCGTCAGCTTTGTTCCTGGCATCAAAAGAGTGAGAAAACAAATCACTGAACCCAATGGATTGAACTTAGATAGGAAAGCTTTAATTTGCTAATTGAAAAAAAAAGAGGGTCTGGGAAAGAGATGCCATTAAGGGTATGATAACAGAAATTGGAGTTAACAGACTGTTTAAAAACATAAAACATGTTACGGACCTGGAAATTTTCTTCAATCTGTTTGAAGAAAAGCTGAATCTCCAAAACCAACTTTATAATGTATTATCAGCATATGGATACAGAAGATGAAGACACTTTCTCCACATGTAAGCTGTTTTGGTCAGCTTGCAGAGAACTTTGCCTGCTGGCAAGGATGCTTTTCAAAATCAACATGCAAGGGACCAGAAGAAGAACAAAAAGTGGGAATTGCATTTTATAAGATAAATAAATATATAAAAACAAAACGGTTGAAACTTGAAACTGATGTTTTCAATGTAAAGAAGTTTCAGGGCCACAAGAAGACAATTTATAGTGCCTATTTGTCAGTTTTTTTTATACTGAAATCATCTCGAAAACTTGAAACTCTTTCTCAAAGTTTCAAGAGAGCCGCACCTGCACATCCTGGTACGTATCCTTCCCTCCAAAAAACTGCATTGTCTGCTTTTGACATGAAACTGTTTCCTAATCCCTTGTTACGTATCTGGATTTAACTATTAAAGAGCTACATTATGCTTAAGTCCTTGCCCTTGAAACCCATATCTCCAATGCAATACTACACTCATTTCTATGTTGTTTTATTATCATCTTTGAACATCTGTCATAGTGTCAGTCGTGTCAATGTTAATAGACCAAACACATGGCCGTGGGAAGAAATTGGAATTTCTGAAAAAGCTGAATTTTCTCTAGGAAAACAGATTATTAGTGGCTCTAAATTGAAACTTAGGTGAAACCACATGTTTTCAACCGAATAACAGAAAGCTCAAAATGCTAAGCTAATAACAGTTTGTTGCATCTATTCTCGCATTTTCCCATTGGTATTTCACTATTTCTTTTCCCAAAAGTTGAAACGAAACAGAAAAACTCCATTCTCTCACTTGTACCTCCCCATCCTCCTCCAGAAAACCTGTCGTTGGCCACCGGAAAACTTTTAGCCTCCTTGAATTTTCAGGTAGGCAAGTATTATATCGGCGTGCGTTTATCTTATATATAATCTGTCTATTCTGCACCTCTCGTATCTTGCATGGCTTTTGAAACAAGACAGTGTTGATGGTTAACATCTACATAAAACACATTTTACATATCAATGTTACAAGGGTTTTGATCAAGACCAAAATTACAGTGTTAAATGTTAATTAGATCACATCGTCCCTCTGAAATGATCTCATATAAACAAAGATCAATGAAGCTAGAAATGCAGAAACCTGAGCCTCTTGGAAAACCATCTCTTTTTTTTCAACATTTCTCTTCATATTAACATTTTCTCAAGATTGAAAATTCCAAACTAGATTGTCTTTTTTATTCAGTTGACATCAGCAAGCAATATGCCATTATCCATCTCAAATCATCAAAACAAATAACTCATGCACAATCTCTCATATACATATAAACAGGTCAGACATATAGGCCATAAGAATTTTATAAATTGATAGAATTTGAGTATATGATTCTTTTCTGTGAAGCATCTTAACATGCAAATGACATGGTCTGTTTCTTGGTTTTATTTACATGTGAAAGATGGACAAAGTACAGGAACAGAAACTGTCGAGGATGGATGACAAGCACCTGCCAAAACCAAACATGTCAGTACCTGCAATGAACTTGGATACAGAGAAGAAGAGGCCAAATTCCACGAATACCTCACCAAAGTCGCAATCAAATAAGTCATCAGGAGTAAGATGGAACTGTCTTTGCTCTCCAACCACTCACGCAGGCTCATTTAGGTGCCGCCTCCACAGAGGCCATGGCATGACTCGTGGAGGTTCTGTTGGCTCCAATCTGTCTGAGTTGGCTCTTAAATCAAGTTCCATTAGCGACCTGGTTTAAATGAGTGTTGGTCATTGGTAAAATCCTGCCATACTTCCATGAATGTAATCCTCAACCAAGTACATTTGTGTGAACATTATACTGATTAGTATGGACTCCACGAGTACGCTGTCATGTAACTTCGACAAGAGCCTGATTAAATCGTTCCCGTCATCCACTTAAATGTAACTTAGGCGGCTTTGCTCTGCTCTATTCTACGCTGTTTTGTATATTATTATTAGCTATAACATTCAGATTTTGACTTTACATCACACGTGTTTCTCTCATTGTTATGATTGTGAACAAAGCAAAAATGTCGAAACACTAGATATGAATGGTTGTTTTCATTACCTCAATGGAACATGCAATTAGATGCAACTCAATTAAGGAGAATGATGAATCTATCTTCTGTATTTCATTACTAATCTTGTTGGGGAGTTAAAGGTTGTTTGCGAAATGTGAACATTCATTGCCTCATCCATCTTACACATCGCTGATCTGACAGAAGAAATTCTAGGATCACTGGACCAAGAATAGGCTTACAACTCCATCTGCCCCAAAGGATGGATGCTGATTCCAACGACCATTGAAATACCAATATGTGCTATAAAACAATCTACCTCATGAACAAAAATGTTGCTACAGAAACTAGTGAATAGTGAAATGCTTGTAACCAAAGCAAGACGTGACGTCTAAAAAATCGCCACGCATGATTCATTTTGTAGGCCTAGTCCAGGTTGTCTGTGAGGTGATTGTGTTTCCGTATTATACTTGCTTCGATCCTTCATCCCAATAAGCCTGTCAAGAAAAACAAACAAAAGACCAAATTTTGGATAAGACAAAACATAGCATTCAAAAGAAAAGGACCTACAACTAAACACTTATGTGCCGTACCTGCCAACCAGATGGTAGACCCTTTCCGAGATCAGCTAAATCAGGCTGCTGACTCTCAGCAGGGGCGACCTGCACTTGGGTCTTGTCATCCACTGGGTTCTTTTTGGCTTCCTTTGCAGCTTGGGCTCTTCTCCTCTTTACTCTTTCACGCCTATCCAACACAGTGGAGAAAGAAAATATAAGCCTCATAGAAAATAGCCAGATAGAGTTCATAAGCAGAGAAAGAGATGAAGGGATGCAAAAAGAAAAGAAAGAAGTGAGAAAGGCATAATGGCAATACAAGATGACAAATAAGCACATAATCGAATAACAACTATCCTCCTCTTTTGCATACAATTTCATCAAGGGATATAATAATTGGATTATATAAGAAAACTTAGACCGGAGCAAAGAAAGCCAGCTTGAAGGAGCAGAATTATAATACAAATCCCGTACTCTCACTTTCCATTATATCAACCATATTGTCTTAACTTAGACCGAAGCAAAGAAAGCCAGGTTGAAGGAGCAAAATCATAATACAAATCCGTACTCTCACTTTCCATTATATCAACCACATTGTCTGTTGCATCAATGTCATCTAAAATCAGGATAACATACCAATCACCACCTAGAGGCTGAAAATTAGCGTTATCCTTTGCTTCCCCACTTGCAATTTGCTTAGCATGCCACTCCTGCAACAGTAAGTTTTAGGTACTCGAAGCAATCAGGGATGAAAATCCTAAAGAAGAAAAGCCCATTCACATACCTCAATTTCCCTTTGTCGCTTCTTCTCTAATATCTCATAAGGATTGTCAGGTTCATCTTCATTCTCATTCAGCTCTTCTTTGGCTGCTTTCCACTACATTGGAAAAGAATATGAGAATTGCTATACTTCCACAACATTGATCAAGAATACAATTCCAAAATATGACTGTCTGAAGGCAAAAGACATGAGGACAGAACAACCTTATCCACCAAATTGGAAACTTTCTTGTTAGACCTCAAGGAAGAGGCGACAGCTACTGTTCGCTTCTTCGTACGGACAACTGAATAACACGAAGAACAAGTACAGAATCAGCATACACATCCACGTGTACAAGAAACTAACATTGTCAGAATTGTTCAGAAATAATAATGAACAAAGAAAGAAGGCTAGACATTTATCAGCCATCCCACGAACTTGAATAAGGTAACTAAAAACAGAACAAGAGAAAAGAAGAAGCCCATTAAACTGCATTGGAGATTGAATAGGCAAAAGGATTAAATAAGGCCCCTATTTTTACTCCAAAATGCAAAATGGTCCAATAGTGTTGAACTGTTCACTTAAGCCCTCATCGCTGCAGAAGTGAATGATAAAGTCCTTAAATGGATAGAACATGAATTCACATAATATATCTTCACATGGTCTTAGGATTGAGATTTTTTGTTATTGCTAGAAAATTATTCATTACCTATCTTACATAGAACTATCCTACATAGAAAAATTTCAGGTACCCATACCTATTTTGAAATAGCAAGAATTGCCCTAAAAAATTTAATAAACAGGATAATACCTAGTTAATGATAAGTCAATATATTCACTATTTTTCTCTTCTACAACTCTATGGTTGTAGATCTGTAGATAAAAGCATAAATATATTGATTTCCTCAACTTATATCATGAGTCCCAAAAGATTACCTTTAGGTTTTGACTTTGCAGTTGTAGATGGCTCAACTGCTGTGTCACTAGCAGGATCAGCTGATAGCGTAGTACTCTCTTTCATGGTATGTGTGTTGGAATATGTAACCGTGGTCATAGTGGAAGGAGCTAAGACAGATGTCACATCAGTCTCATGACCAACAACTGAAACATTAGATGTCTGTATAGCTACTGCAGGGTCATCAACTTGTCTAATTTGATCAGAAGAGAGTGTTTCATTACACAGCATTCCAGGAACAACATGTAATTGAGAAGATCCTGCAGTGTTAACTACAGGAAAGAGCGGCATCGATCCATCTTGCAGATTGTAATATCCAACTAGTTCAGGAGGCCCCATGAGAGTTGCAGCAGTTTCAGCATAAGTGATGGGCACTGTTCCGTATAAATGTGAAGTATGGGACACTGCAAGTTGATTGCCATCAGCATGTCCATAGAAATTACTAGTTTGCATCGTTATTCCATCTCCATAATATTGGAAGTCAGAAGTTGGATATGTCAAGTTGCAATGATTCACATAACTGGGGGGTTGGCCAGTCTCTGTGTAAGTAGGGAGTAGAGGATAAGAAGATTCAAGAGGTTCATCTGGTGGAGGTGGAGGAGGAATTTGCTCATTATCAGGAGGAGGTGGGGGAGCCTGATCAACATCAGGTGGAGGTGGGGGAACCCATTCCTCTTCAGGAGGAAGTGGAACAGCTACCATACCTTCAGATGTCAAGGATGTTAAATCTGTAGGTGGATTTGTTTGAATCAGTTGGTCATTTGAAGCAATAGCGTTGATCCTTAAAGCATCTCCCACGGTTGATATACTTGAATTAACCCCATCTTCAACCTCCATGTCAACATCCATGTCAACATCTTCCCCAGCACTTAACTCAGGCTTAAGATTGGCATCCCTATTCACTTCATTAGCAGCATCCCTATTCACTTCATTAGCAGCAGTACCACATTCCAAATGTCTAACAGGTGATGCCAAAGAAGAATCATCCTTGATAGAATCAACAGTTCCCTCAGCAGCAGCATCATGCGACTTATTCCCAACATCCAGAGAAACAGAGAATAAATCTGATTTTCTACTGTTTTCTTCAGCCTGTACTTCAGATGCAGGCATCAAACATTTTTCCCCAAGTTCTTGCTTTACTTCAGAATAAGCATTACCAGATACCGCAATGTCATCAGCCATTTGAGCTGAGACTGCAAGCTGATAAATGTCATTGTTAATGGAATCCTCCAATTGTTTCAGCTGCTTTTCAGAATGGTTCCAAAATGGAAGCAAACTTGACCCATGAGATGAAAGAGCCTTGATATCAGAAAGTCTCAATTCTAGTTCTAAACTATACTTTGACACCTGGTCATGTGGATGACACCCATACCTGCAAGACAAATTTCAGTAATCAACAAGGGAAAGAATCTTAAATCATTTCGCATCTATTTTACACAATAGCCAAGAAGTAAAAAAGCAAACAAGACCCATAATTATATTTCTCACCCTTTCAGTGACTTCAGTCTTTCCAACAAAGATTCACATTGCTTCATGAGACCACTTGAAAGATCTATGGCTTCCTTATGTTCATCACTAGTCACTGCATCATGCGAATGATCTGAGACAAATACACTACCTATTCCCTGAAATGCAGTCACTGCAGTCAAGTTACCCTGTGATTCACTTTGGTCTACATCCGCAACAGAAGTCACATTTTTCAATGATTCACTTTTGTAGCCTTCAACCAACTCATCCTTACTTGTTGCATTGCCATATAGTTCCTTGCTTTCACGGATGTAACTTCCACCCATCCATCCATCTATAGTTGATGCAGCTGAAGGATTATCCAAATTAGAACCCAAAGATGAAATATTAGTAACCACAGGATCAGGATATGCGTCTACTGAAGCAAGAGCTTTTGGATCAGAGATCAACTGAGTTGCTTGAATCAAAGCAGCAGGTACTTCCCAGGAAGTCTCCCCTGTTTCAGTATTCCAGTAATAATATTGGTTACTCTCCTCATGCATTACAATCCTCCAGCCTGAACTTATATCCCCAAAAAATTGTGAATGAAGAGTTCCATCAGAAACTTGTTCTGTGGAATTGCAAATATCAGCTGAGACAGAGGTGTCTTTTTCCTTAGTATCATCACCTTCCAGTCTTTGTAGACCATCACCTGTGGTAAAATCTCCCTCTATTTCCTGTTGTTTGTCCTTCTGAGTAGTAGAATCTTCCACTGTGCTGGCATGTCTACTCTTTTCTTCACCAAGGAGTTCATCCTGACAAAAGCAAATATCTATTACCATTGCATGCAAACAGAATGAGAGTTTTAACCACCCTTAAAACACATACAAATAAGCTTCAAGGAAAGCCTAAGAAAATAATCAATCTTCAGTTTATTCCATTGCTCAAATTTTTTACGTAAAAACTAATCAAAACAAACTGCTGCAGCAAATAAGAATATAGTGTAGTTTATTCATTTAAGGAAAACAGAGATCAAATTGAGGGCCATAGATATGCAAATACTCAACTAAAGTTGGCTCTTTGCACTTTCAAGATGATTCCACGTAAATGGGTATGATCAGCATCTACTAATATGTGATTTCATTTTCAAAAAAGGACTTTTAATGAGATTCATGAGTCAACAGCTAAGATAAATTTGTCAACATATTCATAAAGGTACTTTAGTGAGTGATATATGATCATACACCATGGTATAAAACAATAATGACAGCACCACCCATAATTGTTCTTAAAGTCAAGTAGAGAACATATAACTTTACATTTATGTATATTTTGTGACCTCTGTAAGCAAGAGAATAACCCTAGCCATGATAGCATAATGAATCAAACTTCCGGACGTATAAATAAAGTTCTAAAATATGAGTCACTAAACTGGGTGCACTTAAGGAGTTAAAGATTGTTTAAGAGTTGGCATCTTAGCCCAAGCTTGGTTTCAACACTGAGTATTGGCAGGCCAAGTAAGCTCCAAAATAATAACATTACCTGGTCAAGTCTATCTGAAGGGGAACCCTCCACAACAGTATGGTTCTGAACTGTACTTGCTTCTTCATTCAATTCATCGTCACTATATTGCTCAAGTAAAAGAAGAGGATTCTGTGGTTGTAGACCTGAAAACAAGATAGAAAAATGTTAAGAGACTTGAAAAGCAGCTATATTTCTCATCCAGCAGTAACCAAGTTATTAGTAACAAAATATGGTGCATAAAATTTGATAACACTGGACAGGATAACAAATGATCAATTTCCCTGTTACACATGAAAGGAAATGTTAGTGAAGGCATAAAGCAAATAAAGCCAGAAACATACGAACCGATAAGCACAAATCCCAGCAGATGTCTCCAAATCGATTTGATGCTGCGAAATAGCAGATAACAGGGTGGGAGTATTCACAGTGGCAGGGCCCCATCAGATCTGATAAAGACATTCCCGTGACCACAGCCACCCTAAAAGTTGAAAACTAGTACTTGGAGAGTACAACATAATATGCCACCAAAACTCATGCCAATGCCCTCTCTACATAAGCCTTTTGAAGAAAAACTGATGGAACCCACCTGAAGATGATGGTGAATTGGTTAACCCGGCCTGCTTTGTCCGATTGGCATCACCTCCAACTTTATCATTTTCAGAGGATCCACCCAAATCTCCTAAAGAAGTTTTAAGAAAAGCAGTTGCGTTAACTGTCAGATCTCAACCATCTTGTGAAACCACATATCAGTCAACAAGTAAAATAAAATTTTTATTTTTATTTTGCGTAAGAGCTCAGTTTTACTAGGGAATAATAATCCTATTATAACAATATCATAGACATTCTGATAAGAGAATCAATTAAAAAGAAAAAAGAAAAACCTGAAACTTAAACCCAAAAGAACACCGCAAAATCATGTAAGACAGCAACTAAACATCAAAACCAAGGGTTACAACTACTAAGCACCCTAAGGTTAATTAAAGAGATAACCTCCGATGTCCATTGGAAAACGAATTCTATCTCACACTTCGTGATTCACAATAACCAAATCCTCCATAAAAACCTAATTTTAGGGCGAATAAACCAGAAAAGCTTCCACAACCCAAATAGAGACGATGCCAACTTAAACACAACCAATCAATCTCACCCTAGAAAACCCAGAAACAAAGCAAAGTTTACAGTCTAAATAAAAAAAGGAGCAATCTTTTTTATGGAAAAGAGAAAATTAAATATAAACATATACATATATACACATACAAAAGGAAACAAGCCTAATAAAAGAAACAAATAGAAGAGGGTACCAGAGGGTTCGGCAAAAAGATCGAGTTTGACGCGGCGGCCGGCGTTGGACAGGGCGGCGAGGCGGCGTTCTTTCCTCTTCCCCATTCCGAAACTCAAATCAGATAATTAAGAACATATACAAAAAACCGCAGTAACACAACCCAACATAATTGAAGGCTTCCTTTGAAATGTATTGTTTGAATTGAATTTGAACTTGCAAACGTAAACTGTGAAGTAGTCATGTGATAAAACTAAGCACGAGTACGAGGACGTAGTGGGCCTGATAATGGTCAGGCCCGCCTGCTGCCCGCTAACTGGAATCGTATCATATACTCGACAGTGTTTGGACGCATCTTTTATGAGTCGAGTGTATTATTATTATTATTATTATTATT
>JANQAP020000139.1:3718172-3736943 GCA_026874005.2 Erythroxylum coriaceum
TGGATGCTTACTAGAGGTAGTAAGTACATTGGATGACCTACCATGAGATCATCATATGGATGTCCTATTCTAATGTCGGTGATAATCTCTTCATAGCAATGGTATAAGTATCCTTACACTTGAGGTACTCAAGGATGTCTTGGATACTGATTCTGTGCTTTGACTCCATTCCTTGTTGCCTTGCAGAGGTTGCTTATAGGGTGGTGATTGGGTATAATTGTAGGTATTCGAAGGTAATTGAGTAGCCAATAGAGGATTCACCACTTCTGTGATAGCAGAAGATGATACTCACGACCTCTTATTGGGGTCATTACTTGGAAACCTCTGGCCGAAGTACATGTATTATAAAGAATGTCTTTATTGACATATAGAGTAATGAGTCCCAGGATGAGAACTGATATCACTTGGGCTAGATTTGACGTAATCGGCCTAGTGAGAGTTGACACTTTGCCCATACTCATAACCAAGTGGGGTATAGCATGGTGAAAAGACGAATAGCACAGCAATTGTCTATGGGAGGGTTTGTGAGATGGTTCGTGATGAGCACAAGTTCATTCGTCAAACTACTTACTTTTTGATCAATTGGGGGTTATGATGTGTTGCTAGACGCTGCTCAAGACTTGCTTGGATTAAGTGTTAATTCAAGTGGCCAATATAATCGGGAACCTAATGGGTCACACGTATAAGAGTGACTTAAAGGATTCGTAAAATAGTTTTGGATAGAGATCTATTATTTGGAGAGCAATAGAACCAAATGGATCTCGATGAGATCGTGACATTGATATTGCTGAAATAGGTCTCTGATGTTTTTTTTTCACACACAGGACCCGGTAGGACCGATCCCAGTGTGATTGGACCACCTCAGCATTTATATATGTGTTTTTGTGTGTGTGTGTGTGTGTGTGTGTGTGTGTGTGTGTGTGTGTGTGTGTATAAAAGGTGTAACATGGAAGATGAGGGTTCTTTAAAGTCTTATTGTCTTTAATTGATAAAAGACAAAAATGAAAAGTAAGAAGTAAGATGATAATCGTTTAATAGTTTGGTAAGCCATTATGTTTCACACACGATTCTGACATCTCTCTTCATTTTCTCATCTTCCTCCTCTCCATTTGCTTTAACGTTTTTGCTCTCCATAGAACAAAGAAAAGAGCTAGCACTCTTGTTTTTGTTCTAGCCATTTCTAGATCAAAGAGTTTGATTTGGTTAGTTTCTCCGAACTTTACGTGGATATCATTAGAGACGGTCTGTTTTGGTCGTTATAGTTTGCGACAACCCGATGAGTAGAAGATCTAAGAACGAAGGAGACTACTCTAAGGTACATGGTTATTATATGAATGATTGATTTGTGTAAATGCCATGAATTCCTCTATATATGTGTTATGAACATGAATGTGAATTGAGAATTTTCACCTAAGGTTAATGGTATTTCCTTATATAGGCATATAGATCCTGGACTTCGGGAAAGTCCCGTAACAAATTTTTTATTTTTCCACATATCGTGTATATGATGCATGCACTGGGATTTTCCAACAGAATCTTCCTACTAGAATAACAAAAATACAAGTAATAAGAGGCTACCAACTAAACGTCCAAGGAATTAACTAACTTAGATCTTAAGTAAAGGGTCTCAATAGTTTGCAGGGTCACAAGTATTGTCTTATCATTCCTTTGATTTCATATCCCATGGATAAAGGACCCTAAAGTAATGAAAGAAATCTCCAAGGTGTCACAATGGTTCCTTAGTTGATCCACTAGCCATTGAATGGTTTTAGAGAGTTAATTTCTATTGATAAGTTTTATATAGAAAATTTTCAATACCACAAATATACAAATCGTAACTTGTATTATAAAAGGTATTGTTTTCACGAGGACTAATTAGACACCTAATAACTTGAATAAAACTTTGTTTAAGGTATTAAAAGATTGATAGAATTAAAATAAATTACTGAAATTGAAATAACTAATAAAACAAAATAATTGAATAATTGAGCTGCCAATAAGAATGAATATGATCAAAGCTAGAAACTTAGAGGGTTATTTTATCCTTATTTTGTCTTTCCTTTATCTTGTTAATTCAATTATTTCTAATCCTAGATATTCTAAGGCTTTGATTACCCTCTCTCGAGATCTATTCAAGTAACTTAAATTGAAATAAAAAAATAGAATTGCAACCTCTTGATTCACAAGGTTACTCCTAACTAGTTAATTGGATTTAAAGCAATCCTAAGAATAATTAATTCACAATTAAGATCTCTTTTCAATTTTTCATTAATCTGATAATTGTAGATCTATTAAGCTACCAACTCTCATTGTGCACCTTAACATAAATAACTTAATTCACTCTTTCAATTTATTACCAAGTATAAACGTAACAATTATCACAAAGCATTTATAGATGTATTGAATTTAACAAGAATAAAGTTTAACAAAACATATAAAAAACAATCACTAATATGAATTTGGAAACTCATAATCATGTTTAGCAAACTTAAAATCCAAATAAACATGCAAGACAATGAAGTAATTGAGGAGAAAAGAAAGAAAAGCTAGTTGGAGACTTGATCAAGAAATCTGGAATTTCTAGAGCTTCACTTGATGTCTCCTCTTGATCTTCTTTGAATTTGGTGGCTAATGCTTTTTTTTTGGTGTTTTTCTCGTCCTTACATAGTTCTTGAGGCTTTTAAGCTTGTTTCTAAGATTTCCTCACTTAATTTAGTTCCAAAAATAGCCCTTAAACCTCAAAAGTTGAAAAATCTCGCAAGCTAGACAGATGGCTTGCCACTATCATGGCCTGAAGGGTTTCATGATCGTGATGATCATGGGCAACCTCCATGAATCCAAGATCTTCTCTTTTCTTCACATTACTATTTCTATACACTCATAAACACATCAAACGCCTCTTCAAACATAAAATTAAGATCAAATTCTTGTTCTAAATCAATCAAAAACTTAAAGCACAAAAAAAATTAACAATAGCACAATTCTATGTCTATACATAAGATAATCATCTAAGAAAACATTTTAAAACACACCTAAACACCTAAAAAACATACTGTAATCTACGTGTATTAATTTCTAGTAAGATCCCATTGATATTATCTTTTGATCTCTTTCCAAACACATGAAGTAAAGTAACACTTAAAAAATAAGTGGTCCCTAGTTTCATCACAATCCCAGCATAAGAAACAATTTCTATCCATATATAAAAAATGTAGCCTATCCATTGTACTTAGTCTATTTTTCATTATAGTCCACAGTAAAAATGAGTTTCGATGAATGAAAAACTTATTCCAAACAATGTTGAACCAATTCACCTTAGTTGAAAAACTTATTCCAAACAATGTTGAACCAATTCACCTTAGTATTAGGAGGTCGCATTAGATTATGGGTTTACTTGCTGGAAATATTATAAATTTGTTTCCCCTTCTGAAAAAACTGTCAAAATTATGAATATATGGTAGATAAGTAAGTTTATATCTCAACAAATCATAAGGAAGAGCTTAATTCTTGTGTTTGTATCAACTTTGAGACTTTGTCATCTAAATAACCAAGAGATCTAGCTGTTGAGGATCCAATTAAGTGGATCAACTGACCATAACATGTCCAATTATCATATCAAATAGAAGTTTCATACCGTTCCCTTCTTTAGGCTGCAGGAGTTGTGCTAGAAACTAAGAATGTGAGTGACTCTTTTGCATTCCAAACACTTCTTCCTTTCAAGAAATAATTGTGCAACCATTTCATCCAAAGTGAAGTTTTATCTTTTATAATCTACCAAAGTCTTTTCAGAATCAATGAAAAATTAGTATCTTTAATATCATTGACTCCTAACCTACCTTGATCCTTAGAAGAACAAATTTCTGGCCACTTGACTTTTACAAGCCCCTCCACTCCATCACGGTGCCAAACAAAACTCGAACTCAAACTTGATTTAAAGTTTAAAATTTTTAAAAATTTAAAAATTAATTAATTCAAATTGAACCTATTAACTTTATTTTGAAATTGAATTTTAATAATAATCCTCTCAGATTACTTAAAATGAGTAAAATTTTGCATATAAAATTTCTTTAATTCACTATGAAGTTTGAGATTAAATTTGAAGGTTATGATAACAAAGGAAATTCCAAATAATCCTCCTCAATGAGCAGTTTTTAATGTGTCTACAATGACCTAATTTACCAACTTGATATTCACCTCTTGAAGCTTTAACACTTAGGTAATGAAGGGTTTATGTATCAATATAGAATGACAAACTCATATTCTTTAAAGAAAATTGAAAACCCAACATTTTAATTTTCCTAAAAATGAAAAAAAGTGAATTAAAGAGCCCATCATTGATTAATGTGTATAGAGGTTGATATAAACTAGAATTTAAAATTATATATATTTACTTGAAACTTGGATCTATTTATTAATTTTCTTATAAATATATATATGTATATTTATCTACAAAAATAGTAATTAAAAAGTGAAAATTCAAAACTCTCTTATTACTAAACTTAAAGTTATCAATATACATATGATAACTAATAATTAACTTGTCTTTTAGTTGTTTTTATTTTATTTGTATTTAGTTTTAGTTTTATTTTTATTTTTTAATTTGTTTATCAATATAATTGTACTTTTGATACTACTTTTAGCATATACACAAAATAATATATGAGGATCAATTAATTATATTCTAAAATATTTATCAATAGATAACAATCAATAATGAAATATTAATTATAAAAAAAGTTCATATATATATATATACATGTATCTAATATTTATCTTGATAAAATAACTGATTAAAATTTTATATTATAATGAAAAATAAAGTATTTAACTAATTTTATTTAAGATCAATATTTATTAAAATTTTAAAAATTAAAAATTAAAAATTTAATTTTAATTTTCATGTTTTAATTTAAAATGAAGTAAGTAATTATTTAAAAAATTTAAATTAGTAAAATATATTTAAAGTAATTTTGAATTTTCAAAATATTTCAGTTTATATTAACCAATATTTATTAAAATATTAATAATTTAAATTTAAAATTTTAATTTTTCATATTTTAATTTAAATGTAGAAGTAATTATTATATTTACAGTGATTTTGAGTTTTCAAAATATTTCAGTTTATATTAATCAATATTTATTAAAATATTAATAATTGAAAATAAAAAATTTAATTTTCATATATCAATTTAAAATGTAGAAGTGATTATTTAAGAGTTTAAATAAATATATTTACAGTGATCTTGAGTTTTCAAAATATTGTGACTTTGATATAAACCAAGACGATTATAATTGAATAAATAAATTATAATAATATTAAATTTTATTTATAAAAATAGAAAGAAATAAAAATAAAAACTGAAAACAAAATATGAATGAAGCACACTTTTAAAGATATTTCAACTCAAAGAGGAGGAGTTCTGTATCCATATTTAGTTGGATGTTAATTAATGGAACGAAATAAAATAGAATAGAATGGAACAAAACAATTTATAGTGAAATGAAATGTAATATAGTAAAAAGTTATTTGAGAGACATAGAAGAGTTCATAATATAATGTAATGAAATGTTGTTTGGAAGATGGATGAAATGAAATGTAATATATAATAAATGATTATTATACTCCTGATATTAAAATGGTTATTGTAAGAACTTTAATGTTATGATTTTAAAACAAAAATTATGTCCAATTAAAAAATTACGGTTCACGTCACAACTGTGTCAAATAATTTTTTTTATATTTTCTATTTTAAAATAATAAAAATTTTAATAAACAACAAGAGAAGAAGAAGAAGAAGTGGTAGAACACGGAGAAGGGAAAGAGAGCGGTATAATACGGAGAATAAAAAGAGAAGTCTAGAAATGATAAGCTTGTGGATCGTAATAGATATCTGTGTATCTGATAAGCTTGTGGACCATAATAAATGAGTCCGGAGAAAAGGGAGTTAAGGTTAGAAGAAATAATTGACATTAAGAAAAATTATTGAGGGTATATTAGGTAGTATGTATTTATTAATTTACGTTCTATCCTAAACCTCCAAATTGAAGGATTCTTATTTTCACAGTTTAGGATAGAATGGAACGTAATATGAAACCCTCCGCTTCTATTTCATTCCGTTCTATTCTATTATGAAGCCCTCAATTAAATGATGAAAGTGTGTTACAATCCATCCTATTCTATTACCAACCCTTCAATTAAACATAACCTAAAAGCGTAATTGAGGTGGAAGTTGCTCTTCCCTCTTGCTCATCGGCCAAAATATAAGTTTGACTTATGTTTGAAGCTTCTATTTTTATTTTTATTTTAATTGACAAATTCCTATTTGATTTCTATTTTAATTTTGATGCTTAAAATAATTGAAGCTATGAACTTCATAATTTTTAGTGGATTAATCGTAATTATTTTTAGAAAAATGAATAATGCATTTTTTATAGCCAAAACTATTACAATATTACTGACACTGTACAGATTAGTATATTACAAGAAAATTTTAGTAATCTGCGTTAAAAATTTCTCCACAATTCATGTCTCTTGAAAGAAAAAACTGTAATAATTGTAATTTTCATTTAAAAAAAAGAGACCGTTTAACAAGTTTTCTTTTTTTAAATACATATTAATTCAAAATATTTTCAAATTGTAAATATTAAATTGAATTTTAAAGTTAAGGTTAAAATAGTAAATGTAATATCATTTAATTTACAAAGTCATTTCAAATAAAAATTGGATATAATCAAATATTCTTAATTGGTAAATTTATTTATATATAAATGAAAAAGTTTAAACTTTGTGGTTAAAACTCAAAAGATCTGGTCCAGCCAATTCCAAGCAAGCCAGAACGGGCCAAACTTGGACTCCACCTGTGCCGACTCTGGTTTTCTTATATGATCAAATTTCCATCACTTTCTCTTCGCTTCCTTCTCTCCGGTCCCTATCAATCGATTCCGATTTCTCCAATCAAATTGGGTGAAACCTAATTTTCCATCATTCTCATTTGAATTCTTCGATCGAATTTCTCCTCCGAATTAGGTGATGTATTATCTTTTTTTTTTCTGTATTTTCTCCACTAAAATTCTCCTTCTTTTTCCTCTGTTTCCTCTGTTTGTGTTAATTCATTCTGATTTTTAGGGTTTATAAACTGATTGAATTGGGGGATTTTCTGTAGGTGATTAGCAAGAAGGTGTGATGACAACTGCGGCTAGGCCAACATGGGCTCCAGCGAAAGGCGGCAACGAACAAGGTGGGACTCGGATTTTTGGTCCGTCGCAGAAGTACTCATCAAGGGACCTCGCTGCGCATACAACCCTAAAACCTAGGTGGGTTCTTTGAAATAATTGGTCTTTTATTATCTTTCAACAGAGTTTTTACAGTAGTATGTGATTGTTGAGTGTTTTAAGCTGGAAATATACTGTGTGATGATGGGTTGGTTTCCTTTTCTATGCTTCTCCTTTGTTAATCCTAACAAATTTAAGCTATTTTGGAAGAAAAAATGGGAATGGAGGATTAGTCAGAGTTCCTGTGTATTGGAATAGCTTTGCTGTATTTCTTCAATTTACCACGATATGGATATGCAACTTAAACTCATTTCTTATTTTTACGTTTCTAGTCTCTGTGTATTTGTTGTTTTAGATCATACTTATTAGTGTATTCTCAAACTTGTTGAGATTTTTGGCATTAATTTATAGTGTTTTCCATTAATTGTTTCTTTTGCTTTTATGCTTAAGGTTGATACTAGCGAATCTGATAATGTTTGTGGCAGAGTATTTATTGTTGATGTGTAGTGTGATACTGAACATCTTACAGGAAGGATGGGCAAGATACCCAAGATGAATTGCAAAGGAGAAATCTTCGTGAGGAGCTGGAAGAGCGTGAGCGGAGGCATTTTTCTTCCAAGGATAAATCATACACTGGTAAAAAATTTTGTTTATACATATAGCCTTCAAAGACTTCCTTATTTGTTTTTCTTTACACTGTCCTTCCATGCAGATGACAGAGAGCGTAGAAGGGGAAATCAACTGCTTTTGGAAGGTTAAGTACAAGCTCGTTCAACTTTATTGAGACTAATGGGTTCATTAATTAATTCTCTTACTAAAGTAGTTGCATACAGGGTCAAAGAGGGACACTGAGGATCGTATAATTCCTCGTAGTGTAGATGCTGATGATTCTGATGTGGAAGTTAACAATGAAGATGAATGGTTGTTATTTTTGACAGCGCTTCAGTTTGCTAATAGCTTGAGTAATCAATTTAGACATTGCTTTTCCTTTTTGTTTGCATCTGCATCTATTTATGATAGAAAATCTTCAATATTCATGAACATGATTCTCTTTTATTTTATGTTTTTATTGCTATCTCCAATGTTCTATTTTATGTTTACTTCTTCATTGTGCTTAATTTCCGCAACAAATTGGGCCAGCCTTATTGTTATGTTTAGGAAGCTGAAGATCCTTATCATCGTGGCTTCTGATAAGCATAGAAAGAAATGACTCCCATGATGAAAATATATCTTCATCTTTGTGGTCGTAAACATTGATTGAGGTCCTTGACTCAAAATTTTCTACCATGTTGACTTTGTGAATCTAATAATGACTAGGGCAATGAAGTAGGGCCTTATGGAGTACCTGCTGAATTATTTCTAAGTCATGTGATTGAGCTTGTTAATTGCTTAGAGGAGCTACTTTGTAATATGCATTTTACTAGATCGCAAAGCAATGCTTTTAACTGGTGTAATACATTTCTATTGTGAGGTGATATTGTGACTTCCTCTCCCCTTTTGCAGTGATGATGATGAGGATGATGAGGATGATGATGATGATACGGAAGCTCTCATGGCGGAGCTCGAAAGAATAAAAAAGGAAAGAGCAGAAGAGAAGCTTCGACAGGTAAGATTAGCTTAATTGGAGGATGTCCTACTCCTTGGAGGTTTCAGGAGCTAGCGTTAAGTCATTTTATAAGCTTCCAAATTGGCACCATTGTATAGTTAGTTTTGATTGACATTAGAATTACTGGGATAATTATTGACAAGGTCTTGTACCTTGTACAAAGCGTGGTGGTTTGATTTTATCGTATATGTTCTGTTTTAATAGTTGGCTTGTCCATCTTCCCACAATTGTAGGAACAACAACGGGCTGCCGAAGAACTTAAGGCCAAGGAAGAGCAGCTTCTTAGAGGAAACCCACTGCTTAACAATCCAACTTCTTTTAATGTGAAAAGGAGGTTAGTGTTTGAAATCTAAAACTAGAATCGAGTTTGTTGCAGTATCATTATGTCTTATATGCTTTTATTGGTTCAGATGGGATGATGATGTAGTCTTCAAGAACCAGACTCGAGGTGAAACTAAGACTCCAAAGCGCTTCATCAATGACACCATTAGGAATGACTTCCACCGCAAATTCCTGCAGAAGTATATGAAATAACTGTTGCGGGAGGAGGTAAACTACAAAATGTTAAAAAGGGATGCTGGTTACAAACCACTGTACTTGCGTTTCACGCACTACTTAATGCGAAAAGTTGGGGTTACATTCTTGTGGACTCTTTATTCGATTCTATCAAATAGCTGGATGACATAAGGACAAATGAGCGATTTGTTGCCTTCTATCATCAGTGAAATTTATGCGGTGAAATCTGCCATTCTGATCGCGCAAGTTAGCGGAGTGGTTGTCAATCTGCCATTCTGAATACCAAGTAGTGACATATGTATTCCTCCGCAATCCAACCTTTCCTTCCAATGGTAAACGAACGAACTTTCGCACCGTACATATTGAAAACCATGAGCTGCATTTATTCTTTCAACTTTTGACGATGACCCCAATTTAGTTCATCACGAGCGTTAGACTCGCAGAACTACCTTGCTGTGTGATTTTTGATATGGTAATTTCACTAGCAAGCTCGTTCAAATGGTTGTTATTGATGTTGAGATTCCAAGAAGCTACAACCACAACTATTTCAGACGCGGGATTCACAATTCTTGCAAGAATGAATTCAAGATATACTATTTAATCTCTAAAGATAATTTCATATTTCTGGCATAAAAAAAAACAGTAAATTGAATGAGCACCCCGTAAGGATGGAGAAAACCGAAACATTCTTTCTAGCCTTAGGGTGGCATCAACTCTTTTGTACATGAATTGTCTTGGCTGCAGCATGTATAAGTGTAGAAAGTAGAAACTACATGAGTTGAAGCTGCGGTCTACTCACTGATAACTTTTATTCGGCTTCTCCAAAACAAACTCAGCATACAACTCCTTGAGACCGATCAGAACCGTGGTAATCAAAGGGCCCATGATTGCTCCCTAGTTAATGACAAAGCAGAAGTTGAGCATTATCAACAACAAACTAATGAGGCAGTCATTAGAGATTCAAGTACCAGATAATTTTGAGATCATTTCAAAGTACGCAAAGTGGATAACAGGGTGAACCTGAAATTTGAATATAAATGCTACTACCTGTAGAGAAATACAGAGAGACGTGAATAATGTTCAGTAATGAATTAAAGAGGTGTACCTCCACAGCAGATGGAAACAACGTCATTCCACCAATTATGCTAAGCCCAGTAAGATACTCATTATAACCAGGTATATCCTCCTGAATTTCTGATGCAACATAATTCATAAGCACAAGGTGAATAATTGACAAACCCACAGCTAGTATATATCTGCTTTCCAACAACAGCTGCACAGCAGCTGGAATAGTTGCCAACCAAGGTGGAAAAATTGGCAGCAAGGGGCTGACGAATGCAAGTACAGTTGACACATATAAAAAGTGAATTTTGTACAGCCTGAACAGGAGCCAAGTAAGACATCCTTGAAAGAATGCAATCTCAGCTGTAGCTAGGAGAACTCCAGAAACAGCATTATCAAGAACTTCAACGCATCTGATCCTTGCTGATATTGGAATTGGGAGCATGTACATCACTTGTTCGGTTACCCCACCGGATTGTGAGGTAATTAGATAATACAGAAGCCAGAAGAATATTATTGACTGTGACAAAAAGTTAAAGACCTCAGCTGCACCAGAGATGATGGAATTTCCAATTGAGAATATGAGTTTAGCAGCACCACCCAGAACAGATGCACTGTTAGCAACCACCCGTTGTGAAACATCCATCCCTCTGATTGCAAACTCCTTTGCCTTATCAACAAGTCCCTCCTGGGTAATAATCAATTCCCTAAATATCGAGTCCAGTTCACTGTAAATCTGGCCCCATTCCCGCTCGGTAACTCTCTTCCGTAAACTGACAAGTTTCTCTGAGATAGGAGATAGGTTCATTAAACCAGACGTTTGTCCAGAAACGTTAGCTGGAGAACTAATAACAAAATGCTTAATCCCAGTGACAAACTCAGTCATATTGTACTGCATTGCCAAAGAATCTATTTGATCAGACACCGTTTCATAGAACATCGTGGTGTACCTGTCCACCATTCCAGGAACATCATTCTCATCCATCCACGTCTTAATGCCAATCTTTTCTGCATAATTGCTCTCTTCTACATGTGACTTCAGTGAAATGACTGCGTCTTTTCCTTCAAGACCAATTTTATAGGAAAAGAATATCAATCCAGCGAAAAAACCCAATATCATACCAATTATCAGCCCAATTGCCACAACGGTTTTCAATCTCTTTAGGATTCCTCTGGTGAAAAAAGAACCAACTGCACCACGCCCTAAGCTTTTGCTCCTAAAAGAAGTTACTGCAGAAAATGTTGAATCCACCGTCTTGCTGCTGCATAAGAACCCTAACCCGAGAATTAACAATGAACCCATGGCACCGATACTCTCGTAAGCAATCACGAAAACTCCAAATGACACCAGCAATCTTAATAATCTCGAAAACCCACTTCTACTTCTCCTATGAGAGCTATCTTTTTTTGATTTTTTAATGAAAACCCTGAAAAGAACCTCCTTAATATCTACAAGAGAACATACGCAAACCTTAAAGATAGCAACAGGGATTGCAAGAACAGTCTCGGTGAGGCCGCGTTCAAGAGGCTCCTTCCAGAAAGAAACAAGGGTCTCTTGAATCCCTCTCAAAGGAATGGAACACAAAATAGCCCATTGAATAGGCCTCAAATACTCTTGCAAGAGCTTGCATACAAAATATAGAATAAACATAGTCAAGGCAAGACCAGCATGAGCCATGGCTATGTAAAGAGCGAGACGGACCTGGGGATTGTCAGATAAGGTGTTTTTATGATCTGGGTCGTTGGCGTTCCCCCCTATCGGGGGCGCGTCGGGTGCGTTCGGCGGCGCGTGGGTTTGGGGAACCGTAGACGGTTTCCTGAACGAACCCGATCTGAACATTTCTTGCCATGGAAGAGACGTAGATTCATGTTTGCACTTGGAGTCTCCGTACGGAACTAAGTCCATTTTATTAGAAAGGAAAAAACACACAGAAACTGAGACTGGTCAGAGTCCGACACAAAGTCTGGAGTTGGGAATTGGGATAATTCATAGTTGTGCTCTTTGTCTCTTCATGTTCGTTTCGGAGAGAGAAATAGATATTCAGACAATCAGAACACGACACGTGGATGATTGACGGTTAGGGAGTTAATAACAACCGAAATGGGAACGCAAGTCAGAAATATAAGTGTTGAAGTGGCGGCAGTCAGTGAATTTTCGACCGTACTTCGCTTTCCTGAAATTCAAAATGACCAAAATGCACATACTTCCTTTTATTTTTTTAAAAATTTTATTGTGAATAATAAAATGGGATAAAAGTGTTTAATATTTTACACTTGAAATATACTTGAGTGCCTTATCAAATAAAACACTGTTACTCAATTATCACAATACAAGCGTAACGAAGTAATTTTGATTTTTTAAACGAAGAAATTGTTTAATTACCACTAGTCTAGTGTGCAATGCATGTGTATTAATTTAGACCATATCCACTCCATTTCGTTTCCATTCCAATCCCATCCAATCCAATCTAGTCCACCAAATATTATTAATTGATGTATTGTAAATGATAATTTTGGTTAACTCAAAGATGGGACACATTAATCCTCTTGCGAAGGCAAATGTAGGCAATGATTCGGAAAGCAAGAGACATGGCAAGCAGCACCCAAACTTCTTGGAGGCCACCTTTCAAGTTGACAGTGTCAAAGGTTGGAGAACTTTGCAGAGGTTTGCATCCACTTTGGCTTTCACACTCGTATAACTGCTCTCCATCGTATTGCACTTTTATTAGATATCTGAAGCCATAGTACATAAAAGACAAGTACTTCAACCACTGCATGAACTTGGGTATGTGCTGTCAATCATTAACCCTTTGGTTAGTTATCATCATAACATGTTCTTATTCTTGTACTAATAACTTCTCACTGTACAAATACACTCGTCAGCCATTCATATAAAGGAAATACCTGCACGTAGTAACCGCCGGTGAGCAGGAACAGCATCAAAATCAGAGAAGCAAACATCCCTGCTCTTTTGATACTCAAACTTGCAGCCCCAAATAGCTCTCCTGCCCCCTTAAATTTTAATATCACTCATTTAGCTCTCAGTTTGTGTAAATAACACTTCATTCAGATTCTTCTCTTAACTAACCTGACTGGTAATAGCTATCAGTAATATGCCAAATAATGTGAAGAAGAAGCAAGGAATTGTTCTCTTGAAGCCAGCCATGAAGTACACAATAGCCATGAAAAATGTGGGATAGAACACATGAGCCACCATGTCACATAGAGTGCTGCACACATAAAATGCACTTAATCTGTACATATCTGCTTTCCTTTCTTTCACCAGATAGATCTTCTCAAATGGAAATACGTATACTGCTCCAAATATTGATGAAGATGTCCAGAAGATGCAGATGTAGAACAGTAAACCGACCTGTATCAATGAAGATATTATAGTTAAGTTTAGAAACTTGGACTTGCAATGATCAGGGAAGAAAGGCCACGCAAATGTTAACTTCAAAGGAATACTTGATCTCGAACTTGAGCCTCAGTTTTGATTTGGGATTTCCACCACAGAAGGCCTAACAATATTGCAACGCCTAGTGCTTGAACTAGTCTAAGCTTGTCAAAATAATCTCTGCACCTCTCTCTAAATGTCCTCCGGGAGAGTATCATTAACTGATCCCACCAACTCAGCGTCCAATCTTTCTTAACTTGAATTGCCAACTGAAGATGCTCAGGAGCTTTTTTACACCTATGATTTTCTTCTTTTTCTTTTGGCTCCAGCTGATTTTCATACTTGACTTGAAGGTACTGAATTTAGAGCAAAAGTTACGACATGTTAAGATGTAAGTCCTAAGAACATACATGCTTATCTTGGAAAGTTCGTACCTTGATTACTGCCTTCTCAAAATCAAGAGCTCCTTGAAGAGCTGTTGATAAATCTTCAGGCAAACTTATGTCATTTACTTGTCCTGTAGCCAAGTCAAGCAAAAACTCTGCAGGGTTCATGGCTATCTCAGGATTGAATCTTAGAGAAGAGAAATATGACATAGACTCTCTCGCTTTCCCGTAGTACACGGGCCTGCCTTGTGATATCAACAGAAGCTTGTCAAACATACGGAACATCCTGCTTGAAGGCTGGTGAATCGTCGTAATAATTGTCCTTCCTCCCTGAAAAATCCCACAGCTGGGCTTTATGATTATATGATCACAAGCCTTTGTTCATCGGACATTGTCCCACAACAACAATATTATACGTGCAATGTTATTCGTAAGGGACTCTCTCACCCAGCAATCGGATATACCTTGGCTAGTCCTTGAAGGATTTGAAGGAGTCGATGTGCAGAGGTCGAATCGAGGCCTGAAGTTGGTTCATCAAGCAACAACAGTGAAGGATCAACAAGAATCTCATATCCAATGCTGGTTCTTTTTCTTTCTCCTCCTGATATACCTTTAATGAATCCTCCTCCTATGCGAGTGTGTCGACATCTATATATGACCATGCAAAAGATATTGAAGAAAACAGTAAACCACATGATCTTGATCTAGCATTTCAAGTTTTACCATCTATTTTCATGCACAGATATAAACTCAATGATCAATTAGCACAAACAAACCTTTCAAGGCCTAGCTCCTTCACGACAATCTCAACTTTGGCATACTTTTGTTGCCTGCTCATGTTTCCTGGTAGTCTCAAAAATGCAGCAAAGACTAAAGTCTCTTCCACTGTTAGCTGTGGGAACAGTATATCATCTTGCGTCACAAATCCAATCCTGTGATCACATGTAAGAATGGTAGTCGTAAGTTCTAATTAAGTGCCTAGGCGTGAGAACTTAACTTTATCTGAGTGTACCAACCTTCTCTTAAGGGATGCATTATAAGGGACATCATTGTAAGTGATATTTCCTCCAACATTTTCAGTTAGTCTGCCTCCTACTATTCTTAACAAGGTTGTTTTACCACTACCAGAAGGACCCATTAAAGCAAGGATTTCACCAGGGCCAGTGCTTCCTGTTATGCCCTTCAAGATTTGCTTGTAGTTCTCTTGTTCCAAGTTCAGTTGTGATGCTACCTTTGTCACTACTGCCTTCACTGGATTGATTGCAGAAGTTTGACTATTCTTGACTCTGTACTCCACATCTTCAAACTGCCATAACGCCAGTAATCATTCAGCTAGATGTACCTTCAAGATGGGTTGCTGAATGATGAATAGTTTGAAGGAAGAGTGTAGACATTACCTTGAGGAAAATTGGAAGGGAGCAATCTTTGCTCATATTTAAGCTATCATCTTCTATATCAATTTCTGAGTACCTATTTCTAAGGTAGGCCTCAGACATAAACTCTATGTTGTGACCAAAGCCATGGCTTCCTGCAATTTGCATTGAGCCCACAGTTGGTGGAGACATTGACAAGTCCTCAATTTCATCATCTTTCCTGGTCTCCATATCCCAAGATCGAAGATTATCCAAAATGAAGCAAGAACATGTAATTTAAATGAGTGATCCAACTCCAAGACCTGCGATTTAAGAGTGAGTTAACTATAACATACCAACTGTTTTCCTATATAACAGTGGGACTGGAAGATCTTGGTTGGTAAGCCACATGCTTTCCATACCTGAACTTACGAGATGATCAAGAACCTGTTATGTTTTCACTTTCTACTTACTTTTGTTAACAACAAAACTAATTGCCTTGTTCCCCTGAATTTGGTTCCTCGTAACCAGGAAAATAGACAGTCAAAGAACATGTCAGTATAATGTACCACCACCAAAAGAACGCTGGATTTTGTTCTAACTGCTTGTTATTTACTGAAAGGTGTCTACTTTATAGAGTGGGTTAAGAAGTTTCTTAAGAATTCTTGTAACTGGAATGACACTCAATTATTACTACTTTATCACCCTATCACTTGTTAATTAGAACCTATTCATTTCTATGAAAGTAATAACATCCTTTTGCAAGAAACAATAGAATTCAAGTAGGTCCCGATCTGAAAATTGCTAAAAATCAAAGCATTACTCTTTCTTATTGCTCTCTTTAACAGATAACATAACTTGTTATCTTTAAATATATGGCTAAATTGTTCTAAACTTAAACTGTAACATTTTTATATATTTTTCATTTTATATATACTAATATAATATGTTTCAAAATATTATTGAAAAAGATAAATACTTTCACACTTCTTAGTAGTAAGAAAAACCAACTTCTTTAGCATGATAATAATTAACATGAGATGTATTTAGCTTTCTAAGATATCACACATCACTTGAATAATAAATTTAACTTAGTCCAGTCAACTCGAATTTGACTTCTTGACTTTAGATTTGATGACTGATCGTGGTTTGGTTGTGTGTAAGTTTTAATTATTAATACTCGATAATCCACAAGTACACGGTTCATTAGTATAGTACCAAAGGTGTCGATCTTACGAAGAAGGAACTAATCTAATCCTAAAATTTAAGGCTAGAAACAAATAACAGAAATTCAAGACGCAACGAAACTAAAACGAGAATTTAATTCAGTTAATCAAATTAAGAATCAAACACGAAAATACTAATTACTAAGCAATTGCAAAACACCCAGGAATCAATCGAAGGAAATTACCAATTGAGAGAAAGAAAATTTTACCTATCCTTAATGCTAACCTAACTGATTGTTGGTTCTAGACTATCCTAGGGTTGATTACTCTTTCTTGAGTTATAATTATTAATCCTAAATTATAAACCCTAGTAAGATTATGAGGTTGTAATATCTCAATTCACAACCTATCCAAAACCCTAATTAGTTCTTAAGTTCTCTAATAAACTATTGGAAACCTATGCAAGATCTCTCTTCGTACAAATTCTCGATCTGAATTAATTCTGGTTTCTATTAAATCACCTAACTCTTGTTAATCCAATTTAATTGTTTCGATTTACCCTCTCATTTTATTATCGAATTATGCAACAGTAGAACTAAACCACAACAATATCCAATAAAAACATAAACAATCAGATTCTCATTAATTCAAGAATAAAATTCCGAAGGTGAGTTTAGAACATCTCGATATTCTAAACCTATCACCAACTGTTCAATCTATCTCTATACAATAACAAAACTGAAAATAATAGGAAATATAATCTAAAATGGATGACGGGAGGTAGCGACATTGGGAAACCTCCTGATCCAGTAAGTACTTCGAATCAGCTTCTTCTCTTCTTCTCTCTTCCTTCTTCTCTTCCTCTATCTCTCGATGATCTCTCTTTAGGGTTCTCAAGATGGCTGATGCAAAAGCTCTTTCTCTGCCTCTTTCTCTTCTTTTTATATCCTCTTGTATTTTGGGTCCGAAAGATCTAAATTTTTTTTCGAAACTTGACTTTCTTGAGTATCTACGCGTCTGCCCGACGCAAGTCACGATCGTGGCTCACATCCGAGCCTTCTGTCATGATCGTGGCATGCAGGCCACAATCATAGGCCATTCCCTAGGCTTCTGCCACAACCGTGGGCCGTTATTTCAACCCGAATGTCTCCAAAATTCTTCCGTTCTTTGTTGTTGACCCTGAAACACTAGCAAACACATCAAGGTACTTCAAAAATATAATATTTACGTTCAAAGACTTGTACTAACCCTTAAAACACTTAAAACATAAATAATTAACAAGCTAACACAATTCTAAACTAAATACGTACTAAACGATTGAATTAACGTCTAAACACATATCAAACTATGCCCTAAAACATGATGCAGTTTACATTTATCAACATCCCCACACTTAAATGTTTGCTTATCCTCAAGCAAACAAAACAACATACAACAAAACATCATAAAACACACAATGTAGTAATGAGACAATGACTTCAACTTCATAAAACAAATTTAATTCTAAACACAATCATTCAAGTTTTTCCAAATCATTAACATGCAAAATTCGCGTCTACGAACTCTGGACTAAATGTACATATTAATCAAGACCCAAATGTCAAGTTATTCACCCTTTTCAATTATACAAACACATTAATAATTATTTGATCATTCAAACTCTGTAACTAATCCTAAGTACGTTTTCATGAAAAGTTGAGCTATTTACAAGTTCGGTAGGTTTTTACTAGAAAATATTTTTTATTTTATTTACTTTTTTTTGTGGACATGAACTTAGTCTTTTACACGGAGGCAAACATTGGTGATGAATGTTGATCTGGTTACTCAACTAAGTCATGTTTTAATTAGTTGCTTCGTTAGAACGTCAGTATAGCCTTTTGACGCGAAGGTACACATTTGTGATACATGTCGATTTGGTTACTTGCTACATTACATTATCAACTGGCTACTAGCTCTATTCATAACCCGAAGGCTAGCGGAATAGTTATTTATTTAAAATTAACAAACACTTTTT
>JANQAP020000139.1:3741975-3768858 GCA_026874005.2 Erythroxylum coriaceum
TGCATTGATATAGGCAGAATTAGGCTAAGTAGTCTTCATAAAAGTTGTAGATAATTCTTGTAGCTTTCCAATGGTACTAAGATCGAAATTTTTGCACATCAGATGCAAAAGTTATGGTCTGTACAAGTTAACAGTATTGGTGTGAATTTTTTGCAGAATTTGACTGAAATGGTAACTTTTATTTAAATGATTAAACTGTATTGATACAGGCTGAATTATCTAAAACTGTCTTCATGAAAGTTGTAGATTGTTTTCTTAGCTTTCCAACGAGATATAGTTTGTAATTTTTCGACTTCTTGATTGAAAGTTGTGTTGGTTGGAAGTTAGGATAAAAAAACTAGGAAAGTCGCGATCGCGACGGTCCCAAAATTTACGGCCATCGCCACCTCGGACAATTTGCGATCGTGACGGCGCCAGAAATTCACGATCACGACTAATTCGCAATCGCGAAAATCCCCAAAATTCTCGCGATCGTGACAAATTCGCGATCGCGACAACGCCTGTTTCCCCTAACAGTCACGATCGCAACACAGTGCGATCGCGACATCCCTTTTTATTGCCCCTCTCACAGCCGTGACTGCTTCTTCTCCCAAGAGTCACACCCGTGACTATGTTGCTTTTGGAATTCAGAATTGGTTTCTTTATTAAATCAAAATGTTATTATTCTTTTAACACCCAACTCATTTAGTCTTTGTTATTTTTGCTATGGAAAAATTCGTCATTAAATTGTGGATATTATTTTTATTTTTCCTAAGAATTTTTATTTATTTAATATAATTCTTATCTATTTCTTTTATTTTGATATTATCTATTAATTGTGTATTAATTGTTTTTATTAAATTATTTGTTTTGGAATAATTTAATTTTATGTCTATAATTATTCTATGATCCCACCACAAATTTTCCTTGCCTAGTCTTTAATTAAATTTCATAAATGTCATAATTTTCTTTATTTTATTGCAATGTTCCCAAAATATATTTATAATTAATTTAAATAAATTCCCAATGGTGACACGTAGTCGCCATAAAATCTGTATGGGGACCCGGGGCCAACAATGTGCATAGTCGAATGGTCGTTCTAACTATGGTGACACCAATAAGGAGGTCGGAGGGTGACAGGAGGGTGCCGATAGAGAGGAACAGGGGGTTGTGTCACCTCTCTTATCAAGAACTCATGGATAGAAAGGCTAAGGGTCTTTGCTTCCGATGTGGGGAGAGATTCCACCCTCTTCATCAATGGACAGAAAGACAGCTAAGGTTACTAATTTTGGATGACAACGAAACTTTGGATGAGAATGGAGAAATTATAACACTAGAGGTAGAAACAAAAGAGGAGGGTGAGATAGCTTTAGAGTGTCGAACTATAGGAGTGGTTGGAGTTAATGAAGTAATGCTACCTGAGACTAAAACAATGAGGTTGGAAGGGAAGTTACACGGAGTTCTTATTGTGATTCTAGTGGATAGCGGGCCCAGCCATAACTTCATTTCGCCTGAGCTAGCTAATGGTCTTGGTTTGACAGTAGGGATGAGTAAAACATTAGGAATCAGATTGGGAGATGGCCATAAGGTGACTACTAAAGGAAAGTGTCTAGGAGTTCCTATTCGGGTAGGAGAAATAAATTGGAAGGTTGATGCTTATGTTCTGGATTTAGGAGGAATGGACGTGATCCTGGGGGTTGCTTGGTTATAAACATTAGGAAAGGTCATAGTCGACTGGAAGGAAATGATCATGCAATTCTAACATGAGGGACCAATGGTACATCAATGTGGCAAAGCAGAGTTCCAGGCCACACTGAGGAGAGGCAGTGTGTACCCTGAAGATTCAGTGTGCTTACACGATCTTCATGCTATCTTAAGTGGTAATTTCCTATCGGTTGAAGGAGTAGCTATAATGGATGAGCAACAAATTCAGTTTACTAGAAAAGAGGATGGGGAGCTCCAGGTGTTGAACAAATTCCTGGAGGTATTCCAAGAGGTGAAAGGGCTACCTCCTGAAAGGAATCATTCATATGCTATTGTGTTGCAGCAGGGACAAGGTCCTATTAGTGTGAGACCGTACAAGTATCCACACCATCACAAAGATGACATTGAAAGACAGGTGCAGCAAATGTTGCAAATGGGGATCATTCACCCTAGTTCTAGTGCTTATTCCAGCTCGGTAATTTTAGTTAAGAAGAAAGATGCCTCATGGAGAATGTGTGTCGATTATAAAGTGCTAAATAGGGTCATCATACTAGACAAGTACCTATTCCGATGGTGGATGAATTATTAGATGAGCTGAATGGTGCAGGATTCTTCTTTAAATTGGATCTCAAATCTGGGTATCATCAAATTAGGGTCAAGAGGGAGGACATCCATAAAACGGCCTTCCAAACACATAATAGTCACTATGAATTCCTAGTGATGCAATTCGGATTGACCAATGCACCAGCCACATTTCTGTCAGTTATGAATGATATCTTCAGACCTTTCCTTAGGAGGTTTGTTCTGGTTTTTTTTAATGACATTCTAATATATAGTGCCGATTGGGATACCCATCTTTTACATTTAACAAATGTCTTGGAGGTCTTAAAAGCAAATCACTTTGTGGTTAATAAACAAAAGTGTAGTTTTGGAAGAAGAACAGTAGCATATTTAGGTCATGTTATCTCTGAACAAGGGATAGTAGTGGATCCAGCCAAGGTTTCAAGTGTGGTGAATTGACCTATTCCTCATAATGTGAAGGGGGTGCGGGGATTTCTTGAATTGACAGGATACTATCGAAAGTTCATTATGAAGTATGGTAAGATAGCCAAACCTCTTACCGAACTAAAAAAGAAAGATGGGTTTCATTGGAACTTAGCAACCTTAGAGTCCTTTGAAACCTTGAAGAGGGCTCTAACTACATCTCTGGTATTAGCTATTCCAAAATTTTCCCAATCTTTTGAGGTGGAATGTGATGTTTCGGGCAAGGGGTAGGTGCGGTATTGATGCAAAATAGAAGGCCGATTGCATACTTAAGCAAAGCCTTATTTGAAGGAAATCTCTCTAAATCGACTTATGAGAAGGAACTAATGGCATTGGTATTAATAGTACATCATTGGCGTCATTATTTGTTGGGCAAGCCCTTTGTGGTTTATTCAGACCAAAAAAGTCTGCGCCATTTGCTGCAACAAAGGGTATCCACTACTGACCAACAATGCTGGATGGCTAAGTTACTTGGGTATCATTTTGAGGTCATTTATAAATCGAGTCCATAAAACAAAGCTGCTGATGCTTTGTCACGGATTTATGAAGAAGGTGATTTGAAGAGCATTGTTTCTTATTCATTGTGGGCTGATAGACAAATCCTTAAACAAGAGGTGGAAAAAGATCCTATTTTAAGTGGTATTATAAAGGAATTACAGCAAAATCTGGCTTCGAGGAAAGGGTTTCTATGGCACCAAGGAGTTCTCTTGTATAAAGGAAGGTTAGTGATTTTAGCTCAATCCACTTTCATTCCCTTACTCCTAAAAGAGTTCCACTCCTCACCTATAGGAGGCCATTTAGGTTTTCTACATACCTATAGGAGGATCGTAAGCAATCTTTGTTAGATTGGTATGAAGAAGTCCATTCAAGACTTTGTCAGTCTTGTGACACATGTCAAAGGCAGAAATATGCTGCCATATCTCCTGGGGGTCTACTACAACCCTTACCAATTCCCAACCAGCTTTGGGAAGATATCTCAATGGATTTCATCACGGGACTTCCTAGGTCTAAAGGGTATGAAGCAGTATTGGTTGTGGTGGATAGGTTATCCAAATACGGTCACTTCATTCTATTGAAGCATCCGTGTACTCCTAAAAGTATGGCTGAAGTATTTGTAAAAGAGGTAGTACGTCTACATAGAGTTCCAATATCAATCATAAATGATCGTGATCCTTTGTTTATGAGTTATTTTTAGAGGGAATTGTTTCGACTACAAGGTACTATGCTTAAAATGAGCTCATCCTATCTTCCAGAAACGGATGGGCAAATTGAAGTTCTCAACAGATGTTCAGAAACCTATTTGAGGTTTTTTGCTTCTGAATAACCCAAACATTGGTCTTATTGGATTTCATGGGCAGAACTATGATACAATACTACTTTCCATGTGTTTACGGGTTTAGCACCTTTTGAACTGGTTTACGGAAGGAAAACTCCAACACTGGTTCGGTATTTGCAAGGAGAAACTAAGGTAGAGGTAGTGGCTAGAGAGTTGGTGGACAGAGATGAGGCTCTGCATTAGCTCAAATACAATCTCCATAGAGCTCAAGATTAGATGAAGAAGTATGCAAATAGGAAAAGGAATCTGTTATCCTTCAAGGTGGGAGAATAGGTATTTCTTAAGATTAGATGAAGAAGTATGCAAATAGGAAAAGGAATCTGTTATCCTTCAAGGTGGGAGAATGGGTATTTCTTAAGCTCTATCCTTATAAACAACTTACGATGGCCCAATGAATTAATCAAAAACTAGTGGCCAGATACTTTGGTCCTTTCCGAATTCTAGAAAAATATGGAGCTGTAGCATATAAACTTCAACTTCCACTACATTCTAGAGTTCATCCATTTTTTCATGTGTCTCAACTAAAGAAGGCTTTGGGACACGACACTGTTGATGAAACCTTACTAGAAGGAATGGAAGTGGAATTAGAAGATGTTATCAAACCTAAAACTGTACTAGCTAGCAGAGTGATTACCAAGGCTGGACACTCAACTCGTCAATGGTTAGTTCATTGGAAGGGTAAACTGATAGAGAATGCTACACAAGAAGACAAATTTGTTCTTTGGAGTCAATTTCCTCATTTCAGCCTTAGGGACAAGGCTGCTCTTCTGGAAGGGAGCAATGTTAGGACCAAAAACAATAAGCATAGGATATGGAGAGTGTACTTGAGGAGAAAGAAAGAGGGGGCTGGAAGGAATGATGTTAAGTAGATAGAGTTAGTTAGTAATGTAGGGGGATGAATGGGCATAAGGGTGGGAATATCACAAAATGTACGGAGGGGTAGTTAAGAGGGGGACAGAGAGAGAGGAGAAGGGCATCATTCGGTTAGAAAGAAGAGAGAAGAGTGATATTGTAGACAGAGAGAATGTATTCTCTCTGAGAAGCTATATTCAGCTCTGGAAGGAAAGATGTTTAGTAGAATCACCTTGTAATAGCAGTAGGGATCCTTTATTATAATCAATAATATACACTATCTCTAGCATATTAAGCTAGAGTCCTATCATATTATGCTTGCATATGACCACTTTAGTTCCTTTTTTACAACTTCCATCATATGAAGGTTTAACTTATTTTGAACTTGTCTAATGGGCTTAATGTTTCTATACATACATAAAGTTAGGGTAATTCCTTTTATATCAGCTATGGTCTAACCTATAGCCTCTTTATAGTCTTTAAGTATTTACAAAAGTCTCTCTTCTTATGACAGGATTAGAGCACTTGAAATAATAACAGACAAAGTGTTATCATCACCTAGAAAAAAATAATTGAGATGAGGGAAGGGTTTCAATTATAATTTAGGTGCTTGAATAATAGATGATACCAATTTAGAAGCCAGTAAAAGATAATGGAACAAAAAGAACTGACTGATTCTTCATCAAGGAGCCATTTATCAATGTAACTTTTTCAATACAATTCATTCCCTTTAAATGTTCAATATAGTCACTCACAATCATATCAGGCTAAACGAATATTTGTACAATATCATCAGTAATATCTATAGTGTCAATAGAGCATAAATAATTGATATCACTAGGGTATCACATAATATTATAAATATTAAACCTAATAACCTTTTCGTCAAATTATATGGTTAAGTCACCTTTGTAAACATTTATCTTCTTTCTTGATATTTTATAAAAGGGTCTTTCTAATAGCAAAGGCACCTCTTTGGATGAATCAAAATTTTCTCCCATATCTACAACACAAAACATCTTTATGGGAGAATAAAAAAACCAACTTATTAATCTACACCAAAACATATTTAAGTACACCATCAATATATATATTTGACCTATCAGCAAGTTGAATTAGGTCCTCGATTAAGAGAGCCATAAATATAGCTCGACAAAAAATTTGTGTAAGCTCCTAAATCTAGCATATATCTTTCAAGACGAGCGTTTACTATCTTACAAGGGATGGTGAATATACTGGGGTCCTTACATTTTAGAGGCATTTTCTTTTTAATCATGATTAACACATTCTCCTCTATACTTACCTTAAAGTGCCTCTTATTGGTGCATAGTTCCTTTATGAACTTTGTATATTTTGGGACTTGTCTGATAGCATCCAAGAGAGGAATATTGACCTCAACCTTTCTAAAGTTTCAAAAATCTCTTAATCTGCTACCTTTTTTTTATTTTGCTAACGTGAAAGGAAAAGGAAGAGCACTTTTAAATTTGTCAGTTAATGAATCATTAGTAACATCAACTTTTGATGTCTCTTTATTTTTTCTTTCTCACTTTCTTTTTCAATCCTAGGATTCACTTCTAACTATTCCTTTACCTTATGACTTTTCCTTTTTCTACCTTTAGATTCTCTTAATTCATTCCCACTCCTAAGCGATATTGCAATGGAATTTTCTTTAAAGGTTAAGATGGGTTAGGTCAGAAGTTTCATAAATAGCCAGGTTTCTATATTACTCAATCTAGTGGAAATCTGTCCTATTTGAGTTTCCAGATGTTGCAAGTGTGCATCTATTTTCTTTCGATATTCGACCCCCTAAGTGTGTACTTACCCAATTTGATTAGCTAGTTGTTTCACTATGTATTTTAGTGAAGGACCAAAAGGTTGATTTGAGGTAGGTTGGGTATAAAATAAGGTCTCGAATTATTCGAATTAGTAGTAAAGGTAGGTATGTTTATCCTAGGTTTATATCAAAGGTTTGAATGGTCCTTCCACCCCTCATTGTATGAATTTGAAAAAGGATTGTATTTCCTACGTGGTTGTCTAGAATAACTAACAACTATATTCACATCTTAAACTGGCAAAAAAGGACATACATTAGTAGTATGAGTAAAATCGATGCAAATTCTATGAGCACGAGCTTGTGAGATACCACTTGCAACGAATTTAGAAACAAGAGTAGTTAAATGAGCAACTTGTTGAGAATTTTCCTTAAGTTGATCTTGAATAGCATGCACATCAAGTTTGCTGACTCTCTTAGATTAGATAACTTTATTTTTTGTTCTAAATTGTTATGAGTTTTTAGTCATTTTATAAATTGACTGTCTAGCTTGTTGAGGAGTCTTATCTACTAACACCCCACCACCGGCTGCATCTATCATGCTCCTATCATGTGGAAAAAGTCCCTCATAAAAGTATTGTATCAACAATTGATCACTAATTTGATAATTGGGGAAACTAACACATAGTCTTTAAGTTCTTTCCCAATATTCATATTGTTAACTCGTTTGTGTTTTGTCTAGTTCCATATATTTCCTTTTTAATAAACCCTATTTTACTAGCAAGGAAATATTTTTCAAGTAAAGATTTATGCAATTTAGCCCATGTAGTAATGTATCTAAGTAGTAAATAATATAACCAATATTTAGTAAAATCATGCAATGAAAATGGAAAAGCTTCACTTGTTCTTCCTTAATTCCCTTAGGCCTCATAGTAGAACAAACAACCAGGAATTATTTTAAATGCATGTTAGGCTCTTCACTTACACAACCATAAAATTTAGGCAATAAATTTAAGAAACTTGAGTTAAACTTCAAGGCTCTTTCAAGATTGGGAAGACAATACACATAGGTTAGTCTTCTAGGTTTAGTTCCAAAAGTGGTTTTAAAGTACCTATGGTCATTTCCATCTTTTTATCCAAATGCAAATGAAAGAAAGAAACTGAAGATCCTTTAAGCTTAATAGGTTGAGGGTGGTCTTTGTCTACACTTTTCTTATCCTGATCAGGTTTCACTCTAGTCACTTTTTTGTCACTTAATTTCATACAATTCACTTATTTCTTCTTTCTTCACCAATTTTTAAATACAAAATACTGATCAATTATCATTCAAGAATATACTATGAAAATAAACTTTTCCCAAAAATGATGCTAAAATTTGATACTTGTCATTCGACATATGTAGATTAAAACCTTATTTAATCACTAAAGTTATTAACTAAATTAGTATAAGGTAAATAAGGGTTAATCCACGAGGAAAGTTTTGTTTACTAAATAAGTTTATTTATGATAAATTCACTTAAATAAAATATCTTCAACTAAAAGGAGTATTGAGATTCCAATAATACTCTTTAATATTAGCCTTTAAATAAGTAAGAATCATCATAAAATAAATACGATGCATAAAAAGAATAGATATAAATGATCTATCTCATTAATTTTAAATTCAAGTTTATAAAGCAAAATCTTGAGCTAAATTTAATCTCAATTTAATTCCTTAATTGATCTTTAAGCTTAATATGTGGATTTCCTAACAATTCCACTATATGAAAGAAATTTTATCCTAAGAGAAGAAAAATGAATGATGCAGTAATTCATCCTATCCTCTTAGCCAAAATACTTACTATGTTGCATTAAAACTTAAGAAAATCAGCTTGCATCACATTCTTTGGAACCAAAAAACTAGTATTCAAAAACTGGGAATTTATTTACTTCAATATATAATACATGATAATCTAAAATATAAGTCACGCTGGAATTTTAGTTCTGTAATAAGATTAGGCATATTTGAGATTTCAACTTAGAAGACTTATTTTCAAATCTCACCAATGACCTATTTTCTTTATAATGTCTCCCAACATCAATTCAAGCATAATTCAGGTGGTTTTGCAAATTTAAATGATCTAATAAAAGCAAAGTAAGTTGTACTAATTTGAAATTTTCTGGAAAAATAGTTTTGCAGTTACTATTAAGTCATCCATTAGAATGCAATTTTAATTTAAACTTAAGTTTAAATTGTTATATAGATGCAAGTAAATTTAATAAATTTACATGAAAAATAAAATTGAAGAAATAGAATAATTAAGATCCAGTCACATAAATAGTGCCGAATTATAAATACTTCAGCTTACTTACGTAATTACTTCTAGTGTTTGTTTAAGTATGGATCTAATAAGTTCTTGACTGTTGATGTATTTATTCCCTAATGCTTAGTGATTAATGTTATGTCACACTTATCATATTTTTGATTTAGGTATAAGTTGATGAACAAGAACCAAAATGAGCTAAATCAACATCCTTTGTGTTGTTCTATCAATGTTCAATCTTATTTGCCTGAGTAGAGCAAGAAGAACATAATTTAGGCTGAAGAAGAGAAGAAGAATGGAAGAATTAGAGTTACTGTGACTTAAACTATCATGTGTGGGAACATGTCACTTATTGAAAATGTGTACAAACTCGAAAAAATTGTTTCAAGCAATTCTGACACTTACACACCCGTGTGGGACTTACATGGCCATGTGTGTAAATTGGTTGTGTATCTCTCTTTAGACCATATAACTTTGTAACTTTTACCAAATTAATATATATGATCACTTATACTTTCGTGTAGCTGATCGTGCAAAACTGTGCAACCCTAATTTTGCCCTATAAAAGGGCATTTAGGAGGCCAAAAAATGGAGGAAGATATTAGAGACTCAAAAGGCATCATATTCTCTTCCCTTTTGTAAGCTGTGAGGAGCTAAACTTCATCTTTCTAGTTCAAAGAGGATATCAAGGCCGACGAACTTGTTTGGTCATTGATTAAGCTAGTGATATTATTCTTAAATCTTTTTTGAGATTGACTATGTTCTTTTATGTTTTATCTTTTGGATTTATGTATGAATGATTTAATAGGCCTAGATTATTCATCTATGAATTCGTTACCAAAATCTAAATTGCAATACATAATCATCGTAACTCTAATTCACTTGTGATAAACTAACAGTTGTGCATCATTAATGATAATATAATATGTTTTAAATGACTCAAGCTTATGTGGTTGTTGCCTAGATTAATTTGTTTTCCTACTTTATAATGTAATAGTCAAACAAAATTTAGAGAGCTTATTCTAGATATGATCCTTTCTCACCGCTATTACAAATTTAATTATGCATATGCACATAATGAATTTTAGCACTATTGTCAGGGATTAAAGTGAATTAGTTTTTGGTGTTTGGTATTAATTGGTTTTTTGCATATATATTTGTTTATAACTAGTTTTATATTTATTTCTTAATCCTTTTATGTTTGTTAGTGTTTGTATATAATAGTAACAAGATCTGCTTATAAAGACCCTATATAATTTAATCCTGAGATTAAAAGGACACTGCTAAAGTTACAAAAGGAAAACAGAAGAACTCCAGGAATAGAGCAAAAAATCAATTTGGAAGAAGTTATGGTTAATCTAAGAATTCTAAGAGAGTTGACTACCTCAAATTTGACTTAAAGACCTTTATGCAATACTTTCCCGAATTTTGTTGAACATATTACTTTTAAGCTTAAGTCTGGTTTGATACATCTTTTGCCTAACTTTAATGGTCTTATAGGTGAGGATGCTCATTAAATCTCAAGGAGCGTGATGTGATTTGTCTTAGTATGAAAACACCAGGGGTAACATCACGGAGAGTTCCTATATGAATATTGGGAATGCTTCAAGAAGTTATGTGCCAGCAACCCTTATCACAATATCACAAAGCAAATCCTTTTCCAATACTTATATAAAGGATTATTGCCTATAGATAGGAATAGTAGATGCAATAAATGGTGAAGCATTGGGTGAGAAGACTCCTGAGGTGGCAAGAACATTAATCGAGCATATGGTGGCAAACACTTAACAATTTGAATTTGCAAAGATGTTTGTAAGGTAAATGAGGTAAATAATTCATCTATAAAACTTCATTTAGAAACTGACTTCTTTTGTTAGACATATTACTGTAGGGGAAGCATACCTGAAAGCTTCTGGAATATGTGCCAATGCAAAACATTCGATAAGCTTTGCAAGAGGGAAATGGAGTATGTTAACACTATTGGAGGAAAATTTTTCCATCAATACAATCCATATTCCCAAACCTATAAACCAGGTTGGAGAGATTATTCGAACCTGAGTTATAGAGAGAATAGGCAGTAGAACTATTTCCTACATAAGTCGCAGGGCGCACATTAATTTTAGCCTAAACCTCAAGCCTCCTCCTCTACTTCAGGTACATCATTAAAAGATACAGTTTTAGTAGGAGACAAGATCTTAAGTTTAGGAGATGACACCATGATCTAATTTAACCAAACACTTAATTATCAATGCATCATTCAAATGCTAGCAAATTTAGTCACAATATAAGCATAAACTTCAAATTTAGAATAAGAAGAGAACAAGAAAATTGAAAATTTTTATCTTTTATATTGAACAGTCTAATGAAGTAGGTATTTTAGTTTCTAAGTTATTTCTAAACTCAATCCAGTTTAATTAGATAGTTTAAAGCTTAAACAATTATAATGATAAATCAAATTATAGGCAGAATAAGAAGCAATCCTATAATGATTTAAAATTGGATAGATTCAGGTTTTGGCTTATAAAATTAACTTAAAGTGTTTCCAAATTGAAATTTGGACAACTAACTAACCTAACTATAATTAGTTAATACAATGATATGTTCATGAATTATAGCCTTTTTATCATATGAGAAAATTTTAGTTCAGCCAATTCCCAACCTTTATTCCTTGATGTAAAATTCAGTGTATGTTTTCTTACAGAATTATGAGCTTATATTATTAAACAGATATTAACCTAACAAATGCAACGTAGGAAGGTATTGAGCTGAACATAATAAACAATGTTTCCTATAAATGCAAGAAATAAACTTTCAGCTTGGTTTTAGGAACTTTACCTTAATTTTTCTTCAATTAGTTCAGCTGGGTATGATTATCTTTCCCCATAATACAAAATTCAATCCACAAGTTAATACAAGCAAAGAAAGAACTAGTTGTTTAATTATTCAAATTAAACTTAAAATAAGAAGTTAACACTCCAAATCAATTGCTGCTTCTTATTCACCACAAAAAAGGGTTTGAACCAAATTAAAGAGATATTAAATAAACAACTCCTAAATCTAATATAATATAATCTAATCTAATATGCTCCAGTGAACAAGCAGTACTTTAACTTCAATTTAGTTAACTTAATTAGCAGTTAACTGTAGAAAACTCGCCAGGTAGCTTCTAACTATCTCCTTTTATTAACTACAATTGAACTAGCCCAATTTAGATGCATAAATTCCCAAAAGACATCATTAACCCCTAAAAATTGATCCTAAAGAGAATAAACTTTATATCATACAATATCATTTAGAGGCAGTGACATAGTTGACTAAAATCCTAACAACATTATTAATTTCATTAAGTCTTTAACAATTATAAGTTGAAGACTCTACGATAGCTATAGATTCATATTCAATTATGTAAAAGATGTCTCTAATCATAAGATGAAAATGAATCAGTAATCAATAATCAAGATACCTAAATAACTCGATAATCAAACTAACTATCCTAATTCATCCAAATCAATACTACTAAAATGAAATCAAATGCTGTTGGAGCTAATTAAGCTTTAGGAAACTAGAGACAAGGAGAATTAGGGGTGAGAGAGACTTATTCAAGTCATGAACCAACTCGATTCCAGTAGGTTTGTGGCTCTCTTATCAATCCAACACCTCCTTGAACTAGCTTTTTACTTTAATCACCTTTGACAGATGAAAGAACCTCTCAGGAGCTCTCACCTTTGTGTGGACTACTCACTGGTTTTCTTCTACTGCTCTATTATATTTTTATAGCCTTAAAAGGATCTCCTTTACTCGCACGCTATTGAATATTCGGTATATCTCTGACTATCTCTCCTTTTTAAAGAGATTTTAGGGGCCAATAGTTTTTTATGCATGCATGTCCTTTTCCTATACGCTGCTATTCTATTTTTCAGCTTCTTATTAAATTTTTTTTTGGTATCGTCTTTCTCAGGTTTGGGTTTGGTTTCTAATATGCTGTGTTTTCTACTACTTATTGCTTAAGTTTGGGCTTAACTTGGGTTGGATTTTTTTCTACTTATTTATTGACCTAGTTTTCCACTGGGCCATATTTTCTTCTAGACTTATTTCTTTAAGTCCACCAAATTTATAAGAAAATATTTACTATAATTTAGACCCTTTTTAAAAATAAAATAAGAAAATGAGCAACTTAGGTTATTAATAGTAAAGTATAGAAGTTTTTGACCAAATGTGCTACATAAATGATTAAAAATAATTCACGAAGATAAAAAAAGTTTAGAAAAAAATGATCCATGATTTCGTAAAGTTTCAATCCTAATTTCTATTTGTTTGCATAAAATATTTATAGTTTCCTTTCGAGGAAAGGAATAAATTTCTCCATTCTTACTTTGAAACTCGACCCTCCATCATGTCTCAAATTGGTTTCCCTCTTCAAAAATTCTCACCCATTCTAAGAGATATTTTATTATTATTTGTCCTTCCATTTTTGATACATTGTTTTTTAGCTTTCGCTTTCTACCAATGCCATGCCATGTTGTTTGCTAAGAGAGGGAAGGGAGAAAAATATTTCAACTAAAGGAGGGGAGACATTAGATACATCACTAGGTTAAAGCTATAGTCTTTTAAAACCTTTTTTACATTTTCGACCTCAAGTAGCTTTTATAGATTCAGTTTTGTCATTACTGTTAACAATTAATTTGGTGTCACAATGTTTTTTGTTAGGAAAAGTTACTTTGATAATCTCTTAGGTTTAGACTATAATTATATCTTTTCAGTACTTTATAGAAGTAGTGAATATTGTTCATAACTTGTAAGAAGTTGAATTTAGTTTGTGGTAAATTAATTCTATTATGCTTGCGAACTTAGGTGAAATTGGAGAAACATCTTATTAAATTTTGTTATTCATTTTTTATGTATGATGGTTAAGTTTTTTGTACAGTGAATGCGTAAAATTTTTTCAAGTCCTTAGGTCATAAGTTATTTTAAGTCAGTTCGTTCAGTAAATTTACGGTTAAAATTACGTTCAATTTGTATTAATCATGTTACACTTGATTTTTTAAATTATTTTTAGATTAATTTAGTCTCACTAGGGAAGGGATTAGCAAACCTTGAACCCATTTTTGTTGACGTATCAAGTTGTTTATTTAAAACCTATAACTTGATGAATGCTTCTTTTAATAGGTGGGACAAGCTCCATTCAACCTACAGTTCAAACAGAAAAGTCCAGAACCATAAGAGATATACCTCGCAATTAACCCAATTTATATGTGATTAAAATATGTATTAATTTAATATTTATATGTATTTTTATTTGCACTTAGAATTAATATTAATAACATTTTTAGATAATATACAAAAAATCACTAAAACTTTAGTTTGAGCAAAAAATTTTAGATTGAATTTTTACATTAAATTAGACTTAAATTGTGAATACATTTACTAGACCCTAAATTTTAATATAAAATATAAAATATATTTTTATTTTTATTTGTTATGATTATTTGGCAAAACAGAAAAGCATTAATAAGAGGAAGAGAGCTCATTTAATTCTCGAAGGATTAATAAAAGTTTTGATAAAAATAAATTTATAATACTAAAATCTATTTTAATCTTAAATTTGTTTGAAAATAAAAAATTAAGAGTCAGAAGATCAACTGACTCCACATTTTCATCAGAAATAACATTCTTCTTTATTATTTTGTTTGAATTTGTGTTAATTGAATTATTTTGGCTTTGGACCAATTGCTCTTTTACGAGCATAAGGTCACAGGTTTAAGTCAAGAAAACGATCTTTTTATAAAAATACAAAGGAAAGATTGCGTACATTATGACCCTTCCCAAATTTCCGCAAAGTGGAGAGTCTTGTCCACTAGACATGTTGACTTTGAATTATTTTGGCCTTAGTGTGTAAAATATGTTAGACCTATAATTTTTTTTAAAAATACATCTCCCTTTTCTTATTAATAACCTCGTAATTTGATTTCAGATTATATTCATTTCAACACATTCAATTTAAAATTTGTAATTATCAAATCACTTTGTGCTTTGAATGTCTTTCAAATAACGATATATTACACATTCCTATACTATAGTTTGCATATATCAAGATTTAAGCTTTTACTTAAAAAAGGTTTCTTAATCATAATGTAGGGATGATATTTGTGCTCGAGTTTAGTTGATTTCGAGTCGAGACAAACTTTGTAAAAAATTTTTTGAATTTTAGATTAAGTTTAGATTGGGGCTTTATGATTTGATCAGTCCCAAAAATTGAATGTATCAAGTATAAGCAACTTATTTTGAGCAAAAAGATATCGTTTTCAAACTAAAATTATATTAAATTTGAAAAAAAGAAAATAATCGAACTTATCCTGAACTTGATCGAGGTTTGAATTGCCTAAGTCCGATCACATTCAGGCTTAGGTCATGAGTTTTAGTTTCATTTGGGCCTTGGATCGGGTATGAACTATGAGTATTGGGCCTGTTCAAACTGTTGAAAAACCAACCATGACTGAACTATGGATGCAGTGAAAAATTAATTTTTTTTACAATTTCTCAATTAGATCTTAATAATTTAATAATTTGAAAACTATAAATGAAAAATAAAGGAATCGTACTTGATTGGAACTTTTTGCAAAAAAAATTTTCGAATTTTTTTTGATGTGTTAACCTCGAGCTACCCAAGCATCCAACTCTAATGATATCTACAGAGTAGAGAAAAAGAAATTCAACCTTTTGAGGGGAAAATAAGCAGGAGTGCTAGCTCCGTTAAGTTTATTTTTTATAAATAGGAAAAAGTATTAGGGTTTTATTTATTAAAATTAAATATTCCAATTATAACTAAAATCAAACTCTAATTATATTTTAATTTAATTTTAATAAAATCAATTATCTCATATTTGATCTCTGAAATTTCTTAAACTTTAGAATTAAGTCTAACTTAATTTAAATTAATTTTTTCTTTTCAACTGCTTCTTATGTGTGACCCCTTGGGTTCCTCGTATGATGATAATGATTATAATGATTATAAATTATAATTATAATTATAATTCATAATTAGAACTTAACAAATTAAAAATTCTTTTAATTTATCTTTGATTCTTTAATCAAACAATTTATAAGTATAGATCAATGCTGACATCTAGCCACATGTCATGACTACTTAAATATTAGAAATTTCAAAATGATTTGACTTAACCTATTCATGTATGGTTATGATGATAATTTAATTCTTTCATGATCTAATGCTCCAATTGGACATATAATATGAATATAATGCCTACTGTTTATAAATCTAATCATGTTCGTTCATGCTAATTAGTAATTAATTTACTATTGATATTTTAAAATACCTTTTCAAATTTCAATTCACCCTGAACAATGGAACATTATCTTTAATTACTTTAGAGTGACAAATTCTTTATTGACTTTTAATTATCTCTAAATAAAAATAGTGAAACATTATCTTTAATTAATTTAGAGTGACGAATTCTTTATTAACTTACTCAACTATCTCCATATAATTTATACTGCATCCAAGTATTACCAATTGAGCTATCCTAAATAAGATAAGTCATAAATAAGTATTGAAACACAGTAATTCGCATATGAGATTCCATTGTAATCTTAAGCCTAAGGATCAAATATATAACCGTCATAATGAGCAGATTTATAGACACTTAAGTAATACACCATTTGAGAACGTCATAATTGATTAATTCAGTTAACTTATTCTCTAATAAGCACCCACATTTTTGTTTAAATATCTCCATACTTTAATTTATGAGACCAGTTACTTTCTTTATAGAAAGAAACATAACATGTGCTAGTTTTACCGTTTCATCAATATCCCATCTTGATAAAATTACAACTAGAAACAATTTAGGAATAATACATAAATATAAATTTAATCTCATAATTATGAGCTAATTATAATTTCAATTGCATAGTAATTATTCTAAAGATTTTACCTCTAGTATTAACACATCAAATATAATTAACAAAATATATAAAGAAAATTTTTTTTTCTCATGCATCCCTAATTACCTACTTTTGACTCACTACAACCAAAAGTGCTTTAGGCAACTTTAATTTTGTAACATTTTAAAATGTGTTTCTTAAAACCAATATAATGCAATGGATTTTAAAGCATGGCCTTTAATAATATTAATAGGCAACGGTAATAGTAATTTGTTGTCATATATTTAAAAAAGCAACAAATTTAAAATGTCGTTGCTATAAAATTATATATAAGCAATAATTTAATCTAGACTTAAAAGATAATTAACTGGCAATAGGTTGATTTGAACTCATACCTACCTAAGCTTAAAGCCTACTTTAAATTTTATATTTGAGCTTGTGTCTGATCCGAAGCTTCTGGTTCGAGCCTAAGCATAATCGAGCCCTAACTAAACTCAATTAAATATACTATTTGTTTTTAAAATTAAAAATTACATCATTTTATTTTAAAATTTTAAACTTTAGATTAGTTAGACCCGGTAGTCTGAGCTCAAACTAAAATCCAAAAACACTAAAAGCTAAATACGAATTGAAAGTTAGTCAAATTGGGCTAAGTCAGACCAAAATGAGCAAACTTTTTCATAACTAACAACAATTAATATGCATATATTACACCCTATATAATATTTTAGGGATAAAAAAGTGATAGAAGGCTAAACATAGGAGCCAAATTTTCCCTCTATTTTTCAGAGAAAATTATTTAGCAATAGAGACGATGAATAGGTGAAGTTGAGCCCCTACCAAGCACTCCCTCACATAGACCAACGATAGGTGTTAAAGGTTATTTTTCAATTTTTTTCCACCCCGTTGAAATTTTATATTTTGGTGATAATTATAAAAAGCTTATGAGCATTGGTATAACATTTATGTAGCATTCATATTGTTTTGTTGCCTTTGCATAATGTACTCAAGAATTTATATTACTTTCTTATTAACTAAGCAAAGTAAGACAATTTTGTAAGCATTATGCAATAGGATGGTCCAGTGTCAAACTAAGTTACATTGATTGACATGTATTCATCACCATTTATGGGATGATTTTGGTTCAAACCTAACTCTTAAGTCCACCATCGAACTATTGTTGCTTTGATTCATATGCATTCATCAAAATTGGTGCTGCTTTTAGATTTTGAATTTTTAGTTGCTACATCTTATCTCCCTTCCCATCTTAGTCTTTCCTTTGATTCTATTTTAGCTCAGGTTTTGATTTCTGAAGCTTTATAGTCACTATTAAAGAAAAGGCCATTTGTTGTACTCATGGTACCTTAAAAAGTTTTCCCAACTTTGTTTTATGGTTTTTATGAAATGTGGAAATAAGTACATTGATTTTGTGACAATTATCTATCTAAAAAGGACAACATGTTATATTAGATTTAGTGGCTTTATAGAGTTTTACATGTGGATGACATGTTTTGGTCTTTTCAATATTTCTCTTAATTAATTAGTTGTAGATGTTCTTTTATGGGGATATACATGTAGATTATATGAGAATTGATTTTATTAGGCAAGATATAAAATAATTTTTTTTCTATAGGTGACTGCTTAGCTAACCAGCGGATAGGGTACTTATTTTGTTTTGCTTGACATTGTATTGGATCTTATCCAAAGTTTGGTAACACTTGAAACGTCTAAATTTGATAAATCATGATGTGAGATTGTATGGATTAAACACTTTAAAAGGATCTTAGCCTCTATAGTCCTATCATATAGGTCATCTTTCTTCAAGTTACCATATTGACTATCCATGTCATTTGGTTTCTTTATTTTCATAGTGAATTTGGTATTGTAAAGTGTAGGAATGATTAGATAAATGAACATTGAGTAAAAGAGTATTATTCTAAGTTTTCCCATACATTTAGTACAAATTAATTAAAATGGACCACTATAATCTCAGTTTTTATATTTAGTACAAATTAATTAAATGGTTGAACAAACCATAATTACGTTTTTATGAAATCTTTACTTTATGCATGCAATTACATACATTTTTCAATATTGTTTTCTTAAATCAAACATGTTTCATGAAAGAACACTAATTTTATATATTGTTCATTTTTTTCACGTCAAAGCTTGATTTTCCTTTTGCACGAGAAAATTTTAAACTCAATAATTTGGATCTGTGCTTAACTTGCCATGCATCATCAAGTTATAACGACATGTTATTAGTTTCATAATAGCAATAATATGTAAGTTCATTGCTCATGTTTACATACGCTTTACTAATATAATTACTTTACATATGCTATTAACAACAATATTGTTTATTGTTATAGATCTTCATAATGAAAAAGGGAAGAAGCAAACAAGTGCGACTAAATGTGTTGCACCAAAGGTCTATGGCTAACTTTTTGAGAAAGAAGTAGAAGAAGACTTATTCTTACAAACTAAAAGATTCATTTAACTTGTCATATTGAAAGGAAGAACAGTTTGAGGATAGTGAAGAACAATGCCAATTTATTAAATAAAAGTTACACGTTTTCTCATTTGCTTTAGTAATAGATATGTGTGATTATTTAACTGTTAAATTAGGTTTGCATATAGTTGCCACATTAGCAGTTATTTTAGGTCCTTTTTGTAAGGTGAATGAAATTTTTTTGATATTGATTTAGATTAAAAAAACTTATAATTTTTTTCTTTTCATTTGTTTTAATTGTCAAAAATTTTAATAGAAAGCTATGGACCAATCCTCTAAGAAGAATGGTAGACCACAATCTTTATGTTCTTTAGGTAATGTTGCTGACTTTTTAAGGTGGAAAAAACAAAAGAAACTTGTTGAGGAACAGCCACAAGTGGAACAAGTAAGTGGAGGGGATGAAATACATGAAAATGTTGTAGAAGGCAAGTAAGGGAAGTGATTGCTCAAAAAGCATTTCCTTTTCTAAGGTGGCAAGAACTAATAACTAATATTATGGAAACCATATGAAGATGTAGTATAAAAAGGATATAATATGAGCATGTATATGGAAGAACTCACTATTGCTCAATACAAAGGTAATCATATATTATGCTTTTATTAAATGATTTCTCTTATGTATACTAACATTAATAATTATTTTGAATATAGAATTTGTGAAGAAGAAGGTGAGAGGTCCAACTTTGCTCAAGGATGTTTAAGCAAGATCTATGGAGCGATGCAAACTAACCTTTTCAACGCTCTTAATTAGGCAGTTGGTCTTGATGAGAAGATGCTTATTGAATTCACACTTTTCTTAGGTACTGTAGCTCGTAAGCGAAATCTTGCACCTCTAAACCATTTTAAGTGGTGTAAGATTACCAAAGAACCTATTTGGGAATATATTAATGTAACAAATCATTATCTTAGTGCTCCTTTCAATTTTGATTTATGAAATTTATATAAACATTTATTACATTACTGAAGAGATATTATGATGCCATGAGAAGGTAAAGAATGGAGTTTAAAAACTACTAGGGATGTATGGAAAAGTTATAAGTTTAGAGTGAAGCAAAAGAATTTCAAACAGTATATGATAGATGCAGAAAGAATCGACAATATCTTAATTATATAAACAAAAAAGTCTTTGAGGAGCTCATTTCTTATTGGAACCACCCAAAAGTGAATGTATGATACTTACTAGTAATTTTTTCAAATTAGTTACATGATATCTAATTAATATAATACTTTAATGTGTAGTAAATTGCTAAAAAATATTCAAAATAGAAAACAAAAAACTAAAATGAGCACAGCTAGTCCTAAGAGCTTTGTAAGTATTTATGAGAAGTTGGCAAGTTCTTCAATGAGTTATAATATATCAAGAAATTGTTTAAAATTTCTAAATTATTTCAAAATTTTAATTAATAATTGTTTCTATGGATAGCAAAATGAAAGAAAGGATAAAATTCCACTCTCTAATGCTGAAAAGTATCGTGAAACTAGGTTTAGTAAAAATTGATTTCATTATAGTTTAAAAATTCGATAGGTTATAGAGAGTTTCTTCTACCTCTCTATAGATGCAACATTGGTATGCTTGACTTCTCCTCATCCTCACCTTGATTTGCTTTCCTTTTCACCTTTAGTTCTTCCCTATCTTTGTCCCCATGCATCCCATTCATTGCTTTACTTCTAGTTTTTTCAATAACTAGGGGAATTTTTGTACTTTCCATAAAATCACCTCCTCCTATCAACTATTCTTACCATTTTCAACTACCTTTTATCTACCCATATTTTTGCAATGCTATTCTTTTCTATTTCTAGCACAATGCCTAACACTCCCACCCAAAATGCATTTGAATTTACACGTTTTCTATCCTCTCCCCCACACCAGAATCCTCTTCCCTATACCATGTTGCATCCCTTCCATAGAAAACCTAGAAGCAAGTGGTTGGAGATCACCTCACTTCGAACCTATTCTTCAAACAACCTTAAGAAATGGATGGAAAACTTGCTTTTTGCGCTGATCTTGAGACTCTAAAAGAAGGAGCACGTAGTTGGGAGTTTATAGTTGTTGGATTCTTCTTCTATCAATGACCAGCATTTCCAATCGTACAAAGATGGGCCAACAAACTCTGGAAAAGCAAAGGCTTAACAAATGTACTACTTTCAGAAGATAACATGCTCCTATTCACATTCTCCTCAGTCTCTGAAGCTCACAAACTACTTAAAGAGGGTCCATGGCATCTATGTAATCATCTTATTTTCTTATAAATTTGGCAGGCCGGTTTCAGACTAGAAACTATCAAGATCCAAAGGATTCCACTTTGAATAAACTTTTATAATGTACCCTAGAGTATTGGACTACCCAGGGGTTAAGTTTCTTAGTTAGCTATATTGGAAGACCTCTTTGCATGGATGAGAATACTGCCAAAAAGAAGAGGATAGGATATGCTAGAATATGTTTCAACATTGAGCTCTCAAAGGATCTTCCAAATGAAATTTTAGTTATGAGATTGGGTGATGACAATAATTTATGGGAAGAGAACGTTGCCATCTCTTACCATTGGAAACCACCTTCTAAATCATAGAGTAAGATTTAGAAAGACATAGGGAAAACCTTCAAAGCTGGAAGTTACCAGGAGCTTATGGGAATTGCAGAGGACAAGCAACATATGGAAGTTATGGATAATCATAATTCTGTAAACACAAATGTAGATGGCATAGAAGAGCAGGAGGGAGTTACTGAGTTGACAACTCCAATGGAAAATCCTATAATTGAAATTGCTATTGTTAAAGGAACTGAAATGCAAAATGGGGAAAGCTTGAAAACAATTCCTGAGAAAAATGATCAAAACCTAGACACTATAGAAAACAGGAGAAATGTAGATTCAATAGACACTAGAAATATAAAATTAAAGAGGGCAATTAGCCAATAAGCAGCTAGATGCGGTAATCTAGTAGGAATGAATCACTTCTTAGAAGTTAATATAAAGTGCAATAATTCAGAATATGGAATATCATTTGTTATAACTCATAATGAAGCAGATTTTACAATTCCCCATGGAACTCTAAATGACAAATCACCAGCTGAGAAAATCTGTATTAATGAAGTAGAAAGAAGTGAGAATTTTCAAATATTGGAGAGAAGAAGATGGCAAAGGGGCAAGGAGAAAAGCTCCAATGGTCAATATCTATAATATGTCAATTCTAACTTGGAACGTTAGAGGAATAAACTGTCCCTTCATGCTATCAGCTTTAAGGGACTTTGTCATTAGAGAGAAACCTCTCTTAGTAAACTTACTCGAAACCAGAATAAGGTTAGAAAAGGTGGGTAAGTTAAACATTCTTGGCTCTTAATGGAAAATGCTTACAAATCATAATCACTATGCTTTTGGAAGAATCATCATCTGCTACAAAAATGAGGAGATTAAAGTGGACTTACTAGATTCTACAAATTAAGCAATGCATCTTCAATCTTCTTTTCATAGGAGAATATTAAGATGAAAATATCCTTTATATATGCGAGCAATTTTGGATTTTAGAGAAGGTATTTATGAAACGACCTCAAAATTGTCAATAGTAGCATCACCAAACAATGGTTGATATGTGGGAATTTTAACCCAATCCTATATAGATCAAAACCTTAAGTTCACTACAATTTAAGAAACTACTTAACAAATTTCAAACAATGTGTTCAAGACATAGGGGTGACAGACCTCAAATATATGGGACAAACATTCACTTGGTCTAATAAACAAAGTTCAGATTGGTACATTAGGAAGAAGTTGGATCGCGCACTAGTCAATGATATTTGGCTAAATCAATTTCCTATAAACATTGCCAAATTCAAAGACCCATTATTCTCCTATCATACTCCAACTATAGTAGAGAACTTCTTCCAAACAAATGTCAAACATTACCCCTTCAGGTTCAATAATTACCTTGTCAATGAATCAAGTTTCCTATACATAGAAACTAGCACTCTTTAAATACATTCAAGCTATTAAAAATTGTAGTTCTTTGTGACAACAAAGAGCTAGTGTGAATCAACTTAAGGATGGTGAAAATTGCTCAAGTTTCTTTTTCAGAAAAATTACAACAAAATTTACTCTATCACCTTTAAAGAGGGTTTAACACTTTAGAAATACCAAGACATTCAAGATGAAACTGTAAGGTACTTTGATTCTCTCCTTGAGACTCATAGTCCTTTAACTGTTTCACTTAATGATTTTACAAAGTCACCCTGAAGCAATTATCTCCTTAGGATTTGGATTTTCTAACTAAACCTGTGAAAGATAATGAAACTGAGAAGGATTTTTTGGAATGGATGGTCAGGCTTGATGGTCTTAATAGTTATTTCTTCCAAAAATTCTAGAACATCACTGGGAATTTTATGAAAAAAATAATCTATGAGTTCTTAACAAAGGGGGTACTCCTCAAGGAAATTAATAAAACTTTTCTTTGTTTGATCCCTAAAGGTTCTAACCCCTCAAAATTTGAAGATTTCAGACCTATATCCTGCACCAATTTCCTATACAAAATTATCTCCAAAATCCTTACAACTAGACTGAAGAAAGTAATTACCCCTTTTATTAATGAGAACCAGGGTGCCTTGTTGAGTGAAAGAAATATTGGAGATAATATTCTCATAGTACGAAAACTCCTAAAGGGATAATCTAGATCTAATTAATCTCCCAATTTCACCATGAAAATAGGTTTTCACAAAGCTTTTGACAATATAAGCTAGGATTTTTTAATGGAAAATGCTAAAAGCTTATGAGTTTCCTAATGTCTTCGTTTAATGGTTAAAGAAATGCATCTCCTCTATTAAATTATCTGTGTTGATCAATGGGAGTCCTACCAAGTTCTTCAAGGCTACCAGAGTTCTTAGATAAGGGTTCCTCTACCCTCCTATCTCTTCATTCTTTGTATAGAGATTCTCAACTCAATCATTAAACAAGAAGTGAATCTCAACTCCAAATTTAGGCATCATTCAAAATGCAAAAATATTGGCTTAACTAACCTTTTTTTTGTAGATGATCATCAAACAAGAAGTGAATCTCAACTCCAAATTCAAGTATCACTTAAATGTAAAAAGATTGGCTTAACTAACCTTTGTTTTGTAGATGATCTCCTCTTATTTTGCAGGGCCAAGCTGGACTCCATTCAAACATTTATAAGGGCTCTTGATAAATTCAAAAGCTTTTCTGTACTACATATCAACGTAAAAAAAGTCACTTCCTTATCTCCAAAAGTGCCAATATATTAGAACCCCTTGAATGCAATCCAAATGCCATCCACTCATGTATCTAGGACTACCTGTGACTATCGAAAGACAAATTCATGGAATGAACATATCTCATTAAAAGAATTCAGAAAAGGATTAACTCTTGGGTTAACAAATATCTTTCCTATATGGATAAGGTAAAACTCATAAAATCAATACTCAACTCTTTGTATATATATTAGAGTTCCCACATATTCCTATCCCAAAACATCATCAAATCAATAAAAAGGTTGCTCAAAAACTTTCTATGGAGTTATCTGGATGGTACAAAAAGTGCAGCTAAAGTAAAATGTCTTGATATATGCCTCCCCAAAGATGAGGGGGGACTAAACATCTCTTCAATCAAAACTACAACTATTCATTAATTCTTAAAAGATTTTGGTGGATATTAATAAATAAATGCTCACTGTGGATCAAATGGTTACACTCATATTTCCTCTAAGGTAAATGTATATGGGAAATTGGAAAAAGTACCTCACCCTTACACTTCCTAAACCAATCACTAAAGCAGAGGGATCTGGTACAAGATGATGTTAGGTTTAACAATTGGTCAGGCTAAGGACAACTCCTGCATTCTTTTCACACTCCAACGATCTCACCCCTCTCATCACTCCACACTAAGTTCAGCTTAGTGATTCAGATAACTCCTGGTAGCTTCCTTATAGGTTGAGACATTTTTAACCTATATACCTTCTCAACTCAAACTCTCCTGACATTTTCTATTGGAAAGACTACCCAGTCCACAAACTCTCCAATAAAACCACTAAAAACCTCTTGAGAAGAAGATGTTTCAGGGTTGATTATTACAAGAATTTTTGGAGCAAGTCCTTAACTCCAAAAATTTCCTTTATTTTGTGGCTATCAATTCAAAATAAACTTAAAACCACTAACAGAATGCCTTACTTTTAAGCTGATAAAATTTGTCCAATGTGTCGGATGCATGAGAAAACAAGGGACCATATTCTCTTCAAATGTCCAATCAATAATGGCATATGGGAATATGTCACTAGAAAATATCTATGGCTTGATCCAAGGAACTCCCTCACTGATATTACACAAAGATTGTCTAATCAGTTAGCTTATTCAAAATGGAGAGAAAGGAACTTCAAAAAATTTTCCAACAAAAGCTTACCAATGGACTCCCTAAAATCACAAATCGTCAAAGAAATTAGAAAGTTGATGATGTTGAAGAATCTTAATCAGAATTGCAATGTAAACATCCTATCTTCTCTAAATATTTGAACTTCTGAATTTTTGAACTTCTAATGAAATGCTTATTCATTTTGTCTCTACTCCTTGTATGATTGTAAGAATTTTATAAGGGTACACCCCTAAGTAATCTGTCTTATTTGTAATACTTTCATTATTTAATTAAGTATCATTTTTCTTTTAAAAAAAATTGTATCTTGCAACTTATAAAAGAAAGCCTGGAAAAGTATACAAGCAATCTATTGAAGCTATAAGGGAGAAAAATATGAGTAATGTTTTCTTGTAATAATTTTCTATATTGTTGTTACTTTTGTTGAGAAGCCTAGATTTATTGCTTATTACATGTGTTTCTGATTCCATTTCATTTATTTTTTTATATTGTTGATTTGTTCTTCTTGTCAAAATAAGTTATTTCTAGTATAACTAGAATTATAGTAGGTTTTTAAATCATATATGGTGTTCGCATTCATTAATATGATTGTAACTTTTCTTCTGTAGGCTAGTATTGAAGAAGTGTAAAAGAAAAATGATAGTCAAAAGCTTGATGAACTTGTGGCTGATATAGGAGTGATAAGTCCTGAACATAATAAAAATTTTAAAATGAATGTGAAGCATTTAGCAAGAAAGAAAATAATATGGCGATTGAAGCCTTGTACAAAGTTCCCAATGAGTATTTGTAGTCCATCAAGAATGCATTAGAAGAAGAGATAAGCCAAAAAGTAGAAGTTGAAAAGGAGAGAATGAGAAAGGAATTAGAACAAAAGAACGATGAACACATGGAAATGAAAAGGCAACTAGAAAAAGATAAAGTTAGTAGAGAAGAAATGATAAAAGAAATATTCTCCCTTATTCAATCTCAGCTTGGGCAAGCTAACACCACTGTTATTATACATTATCTTATTATCTTTTCTGTTGAGATTAATTGCTTATGTAACAGCCCAGACCACCCGCTTGCAGATATTGTCCGCTTTGAGCCTCGGCCTCTCGGGCCTCGCGCTCTCACGG
>JANQAP020000139.1:3895680-3907776 GCA_026874005.2 Erythroxylum coriaceum
TCACATATGACTATTGGCCTAGGGCACACTACTAACACTTAGAGTGGAGGATGTAATAGAATAAGGTAAAAGGAGTTAAAGAGGAGATCACCTAGTCATCACGGAGAGGGAGTCGGTCTGTTAAGAGGGGAGTTACGTCGGTTTGTTAAGAGGGGAGTTACTCATTCATGGTCTATTAGAGCTGGGGGATCTAGGAGAGTCGATGCCACATCTAGCAAGCGTGGTAGTTTCTATCGGTTTGGTGGAGGAATTGGTAAGGATTTAGGACAGCATAGCACTACCAGTGCACCATCAGTTGGATCCAACAGAGGGGCTAGTCAAAGATTCAGGGGATCGTTTACTAGAGGAGTTATAGGATATCTCAGTTGTGCCACCTGAGGGAGATTTCACAGAGGACCATGTTGGGGTCCTGTTAGGGTCAGTTAGGCATGTTATATTTGTGAGAGTTTTTCGACAATAGGGAGGACTTTAGGAGTGAGGGTAGAGGAGACAATATAGGGTCAGAGTGGTGTCTTTGGTTCAGGCAGAGGTTCAGGTAGAACTGGTAGTAGAGGTCGTGGTAAAGGAGTTGGACGTGGATCAATAGTGGGTACGAGTACTGGTGGGACATCTTCGACTCAGATGCAAAATCAAGCGAGGATATACCATATGACAAGGGAGGAGGCACCTACAACCAATGATGTTATTTTCAATATGATTTCATTATTTGATATTAATGTTTATTTGTTCGTAAACCTAGGATCTACGCACTCTTACATTTTTTTGGAGTTTTCCTCTAGAGTTCCTAGGGAGGTTAGTCCTTTAAGATATAACCTAAGAATGTCGTTACCAATAATAGACTGCGTGGTAGTAAATAGTGTAAGAAGGGAAACACCAGTTAGGATTGGTGGAGTGGAACTACCAACTGACTTGATAATGATGGATTTCAGGGATTTTGATGTGATTCTCCAGATTGATTGGTTAGCACAACATCGAGCTATAATAGATTGTTATGCGAAGGAGGTAATGATAAAATCTCTGGGTAACTCAAAAGTGATATTTATGGGGCATCGTAGAGTGGTTCCAACATGTGTGATCTCGACTATGACTGCTAGACAGTTGATATTGGTTGGATGTGAGGCATATCTAGTTCGTATTATAGATACGAGGGAGGTGAGTCTTAGATTAGAGGATATTCCTATGATAAGGGAATTTTCAGATGTATTCTTAGATGATTTACCTAGTTTACCACCTCAACGAGAGATAGATTTCACCATTGAGACTATGCTTGGAGTGGCACCGATTTCCATTGCACCTTACAGGATGACTACTATTGAGTTAAATGAGTTAAAAAGGCAGTCAGAGGAATTGTTAAAAAAGTATTTTATTAGACCGAGCACATCACCATTGGGAGCTCCATCGTTGTTTGTGAAGAAAAAGGATGGCAGTATGAGACTATGCATGGATTACCGACAATTAAACAAGGTGATAGTGAAGAATAAGCATCTGTTGTCGAGGATAGATGATCTTTTGGATCAGCTGAGGGGAGCCGTTATATTTTCCAAGATTGGCTTAAGATAGGGATACTGGCAGTTAAGGATAGCTGAGTCAATTATTTCCAAGACAACTTTTCGTATTCAGTATGGCCATTATGAGTTCCTAGTGATGCCTTTCATATTGACTAATGCACCAGCTACATTCGTGGCATTGATGAACAGGACTTTTCAGGAGTATCTGGATTAGTTTGTGATAGTGTTCATTGATGATATATTGCTATATTCAAGGAGTAAAGAGGAGCATGAGCAACATTTAAGGATTGTGTTATAGATTGAGGGAGAGACAGTTGTATGCGAAGTTGAGTAAGTGTGAGTTTTGGATGGAGTGAGTAGTTTTCCTTAAACATGTGGTGTCTTGAGAGGGAGTGATGCCTGATCCTGCTAATGTTAGGGCAATTATGGAGTGGGAACCACCTAGAAATGTATTAGAGAGAAGGAGTTTTCTAAGATTTTTTGGGTATTATCGGAGATTTGTAGAGGAATTTTTGATAATAACTAGCCCGTTAACCAAACTGTTGAAGAAATGAGTTTAATTTTAGTGGAACAATCAGTGTCAGGAGTGTTTTGAGGAGCTTAAACAGAGATTAACTTCCAGCCTAATTTTGGTGTTACCCTTATGTGGTGGAGGTTTTGAGGTATGTACTGATGCTTCGAGGATAGGTTTAGGGTGTGTACTAATGCAACATAGAAAGGTGATAGCTTATGCCTCTCACCAGTTGAGATCGCATGGGTTGAATTATCCCACCTATGATCTGGAGTTAGCGACAATATGCTCTTAAGATTCGGAGACATTATTTGTATGGAGAGACATTCTGAATCCTTACAGATCACAAGAGCCTCAAGTATATTTTAACTCAGAGGGAGTTAAACTTAAGGCAGAGAAGATGGATTGAATTACTGAAGGATTATGATTGTACTATTGATTACCATTCGAAGAAGCCTAATGTAACGACAGATGCTTTGAGTAGGAAAAGCTCTAGCATAATGGCTAGTTTGAGTGGACACAGTGTGATGCCATTGGTGGAGTTGAGGGCATTGGATACAAAATTGGAGATTGATTATTTGAGTGGCTTATTGGCAATGATATAGGTCCAACCAAATTTGGGAGATAGGATCAAAGAGGCACAAGTTTGGGATTCTTATCTGATGCGGATGACGGAGAGAGTGCAACAGAATAGGGGGACTAACTTTTTAGTAAGAGCAGATGGAGCGTTAGTGATTGGGAGGCGAGTTTGTGTATCGAATGTAGATGGATTACGAGAGGATATTTTAAAGGAAGCTCTTAATGCATCATACGCGATGCATCCGCGTACTACAAAAATGTATCAAAACATAAGATCTTATTACTGGTGGCCAACAATGAAGAAAGATGTAGCAGAGTTTGTGTGAAGGTGTTTAACCTGTAAGTAGGTTAAGGCAAAACACCAGGCCCCAGCAGGGAAATTAAGACCCTTAGCCATTCCATTATGGAAGTGGGAGAAATTTTTGATGGATTTCGTGGTAGCGTTACTGAGGACTAGACGTAGACATGACTCAGTTTGGGTGAATGTGGATAGGTTGACTAAATCAGCTCATTTCTTACCTATACAGCAGACAGACTCATCGAACAAGTTTGCCAAGTTGTATGTTGATGAGATTGTGAGATTACATGGGTTCTAGAGTCTATTGTATCATATCGAGATCCACGGTTTACTTCTCGATTTTTGAGGAGTTTACAGATAACTTTGGGGACTAGATTGAATTTGAGTACTGCATTTCACCCTCAGTCAAATGGACAGTTGGAGCGTACAATTAAGACATTGAAGGATATGATGAGAGATTGTGTGCTAAACTTTGAGGGAGAATGGGATAGATATTTACCTTTGATGGAGTTTGCATATAACAATAGTTATCACTCTAGCATTGGTATGGCACCATTTGAGGCATTATATGGCCGACGGTGTAGGGATCTGATATATTGGGATATGGAGGGAGCCAAATTATTAGAAGGGCTAGAGTTGGTTCAAGAGACGATGGAGAAAATAAATGTGGTCAGGCAATGCTTGAAGGCAGCTCAGGATTGGCAAAAGAAATATGCTAATCAACATCATCGAGAGATGGGGTATAATGTTGGAGATACGGTATTTCTTCGGATATCACCTTGGAGGGGAATTCTGAGGTTTGGTAATAGAGGGAAGTTAAGTCCGAGATATATTGGGCCATATGAAATTGTACAGCGTATGGGGTCAATAGCTTATAGATTATCATTATCACCATAATTATTACGAATTCATGATGTGTTCCATGCGCTAATGTTGAGATGGTACCGATTGGATCCTAGTCATGTTATATCGAGGCGTGAGATTGAAGTTACAAATGATCTGACTTATAAGGAGGAGTCTGTGGAGATATTGGATAGAAAAATTAGAAAATTAAGGAGGAGGAAGGTTCCGATGGTGCGAGCTTTGTGGCGTCATCATCGTTCTCTAAGAGAGGCGACTTGGGAGGTAGAGGATGAAGTTCGACGTCAATATCCTTATTTCTTTAGATCCTCATATACGTAATTTAGTTTCGAGGACGAAATTCTTTTAAAAAGGGGATATCTATAAAGCCCAATCATTAATATAACTTATCGACAACTTAACCCAACCCACAACCTTTAAACATGTATAAAAGAACCAGAATCTAGAAATTAGACGATAACATATGAAAATCACTTTTTTTTTCATCTTTCTCTCAAATTTTCCAACTGGTAAGTGTCTAGATTACCACTCTTTCTCTTGCACGTAACACTTCCTTCATAGGATTCCCTCAATGTGTTTGTTTTGCAAAAAAGTTGGAGGGAGTTGTGGTGGTTAACAACATCAAAAGTCCTCACATGTAGGTAAAATTCTAGTAATCATTTTTATGTCTTTTTGTGTGATTTTGATCATCCTACACCAGATTGTAGTTGGTTTGCATGTTGTGGTAGATTAGGATAATAATTGAAGTTGCATGAAGGGATAGAAGGGAGAAAGGTGGCTGAAAAGTATTGAAAGAAGAAAAGAGAGAAGAAGAGGGGAGGGAGAAGATGATGACTTTGTTTTGAAAATTTAAGTTGCATTTAAAGGTAGAATGGGAAGTGCAGAAAGTTAAGGGTAATTGTGAAATTTTGTTGTAAAAAGGGCATTTTTGATATTAATTGAAATGGAGGAGGGTAAAATGGACTTTTAATTAATTAAGAGTATTTTAGAAATTATGGGGGTTAGGTTAGTAAGGATATTATTTTTATAATTAAGAATAAATTGGAAGAGAGAATAATGTTGGATTATTAGTGTAATAGGGTAAGGATTAGTCTAATAAAATTTTGTAAATTCTAGGTTCTAACGTCTGATTAAGGAGAAATTGGGATTATCAATTAGTTGAATCCGAAACCGAGGTAAGGATAACCTTGGACTTTACTCTTAAAATTAAGTACCGTTTGGTTATTAATAAATTATATTTTGAATTGGTCATTAATTTAATTAATGATTAATAATTGCCTACATGAATTATGTTTATTTTATTTCATTAATAAGTAATGAAAGTACAAGGTGTTTTGTGATTATAATTTGTTATGCATATTTTGAGGTGTATTACCTGTTAAATTGATGGGAAATGTGTTAATTAAATAGAGATTGGTGGATAATAATTTGTGAATAATTGATGAAAATCAAGAATCAGTAGCTTGCCTAGGATAGGTTACATTTGATGGTCTAGACGGATATGATGAGTTGATATGAGTGAGTGGTAGTTAGGTATCTATCCGTGGAGCAGATATTGGGGCATCTTGAGTCTTAGGGATGTCCTGTGCTAATGACTAGGTATCGAAGTGGTACCAAAATATCCTGAGTCACGGGGATATCTTGCGTCAATGGCTAGGTACTGAAGTAGTACTAGGGTAAAGATTGAGAAATTAAGGTACCCTGTGTTGATCTTTATACATTTAATTACATTTCCATTTATGAGAGATTATGATGAGATGAGTCAGCAGACCATTGGATGTACACCTACTAGGTCTAGTTGGGTCTAGGTAATTCAGTGAAATATTGGAATAAAGCATAAATGACAGTTAAAATTAATATTTGTGTTAGTCATAATTTGGCAAAATTTTTGAGATGTTTGTTAACTGTTTGGATTATATTAAGGACTGTTGTGTATATACGTATTATATGTTTGATTAAATTGATTGACTAAGTGTTATAATTCATTATTGAGTTACTTGGTTTTAAGGGTAAAGTCAGTTATCCTTATTGAGTTGGCAGCCCCTTGCCATTTTATTTTATTTTAAGAGATCGAGTGATTACTGATACCTAGAGTACAAGACGAACCGAGTGGAGTTTAGGTGGGGCCAACAGATTACTTGTGTAAAGCTTTTGGAATGTATATTTTTTAAAAAATGTGACAGCTCTGATAGTTGTATTATGTAGAACATTTTTGTACCTGACAAACAATCCTCTTTATTGGAATTAATGAGGAATTTAATTATTAATGATATGTTTTGGGAACTATTTAGTTAATTATAGTTTAAAAATTTTAGGAGTGTCGCAGTGTACGAGCTCCAGAGATAAGAACTATAGGAAATTTTGCAACTCTAAGAAAGAAGTCAAGGAAGTCATATATCTCATTTATTCACAGATGCGAGAGGTGATTGGAACGAAATAATTTCATCACAATTGTGGCTTCACATATATGATCAATTGCGGTTTTTAACCACGACTGACATAAGAGTTATGCACAAACATGAGTGTTTCATAAGTAGAACCAAGTGCATGTACAACGAGGAAGAATACCTAAGAAGACTCTATGATTGCACAATGGCATGACTCTAAGATTCGCAAATTCATAAAAATTTCAGAAGACAAATATTATGGGGGAAAGGAAGAAAGAAGACATTGTGAGAATCTGAGATCAAAACTTACCTAAAAAGACTAGGGTTCTTTGCGTGGACATGTTAACTGACAGAAACCAGAATGAGACTTGTGGAGATGAACTTGAGGAACGATATTCCAAGTGATTAAAATAGGGCAAAATTGGAAAATGAGATTAAATGTAGACAGGTGTTTTAGGGAAATAACACTAAGACGTTTGTCTACATTCCCATTGTAATACCCAGGTACATTTTGTATAACCCTTCTTTTGTAAACTTTTATTCTATTTCTAATTAAATTCATTTTACCTTTCAAAAAAAATTTATTAAAAATTTTAATTTTGATGTCTTCCAATTTTATAGCTTATAAAAATTAACTTTTGCTTTTTGTTTTTCTTTTTTATCAATATGATATATAATCTATTAAATGATATGGCGGGCCTCCCTCAGGCCTTCCATATGGAGCAAGGTGAACCCTTGCTCACCACAGAGGACTTCCCTACCATGGAGTCTCTTAAGGTGAAAGCAGCAGAAATAGCAGCAGTATCGACCCCAATCGGAGAAGATGAGACAAACCCACGACCGCGAGAAGACTTGCGACAACTTTTCTTAAAGATACACCACAAAAGTTCATTAAAAGACTACCAGAACGTGTTTCAAGATGGCATCATTACACCTTCGATGGAGCTCCTCCATGCAGGCGTGAGGGTTTGCTCCTCCACGTTAATGGGTTTTTTTTGGTCTAAACGACTTGTATTTCCAGTCGTTAACGCATGGACAAAAGCACGTTGGAGCAAAAAAAGATCAAAACGGGTAATGTTAATGGAGGATGGTGTTTTTTTATTCAAATTCTCTGAAGCCTCCAATTTAGACGAATTAGTTGAAATGAGACCTTAGCACATCGGGGATCAATCGATGTTCGTGCAAAAGTGGAGGCGAGGCATGGAGCTCAATCGGGGTACCACAGACGTGCTACCAATTTGGGTGCAATTCCACAAGGACCCGTTGGAGTTCTGGACAATTGAAGAGCTGAGCTTTCTCGCTAGCTCCCTGGGAAAGCCTCTCTGCATGGATTCCCAAACGACATGTATGGAGAGGATCGGCTATGCTAAGGTATGTATCAAAATACCTAGAACATCACTATTGTCTGATCAATTACCTCTTATGCGTATGAATGATACTGGTGATTTTGAGAAAATATTTGTGCATATCTCCCACCCCTGGCAACCGAGTACCACCTCTAAGAAATGGATGCCCACTGGTCAAACTTTCCAATCCTCTTGGCGTGATAAATTAATGGCGGGTGCTACTGGAATAGTTTCTTGTGAGCAAGTAGTTAATGAAGTTACTGTTATTTGTGGTGAAGAGCGTATAACACCTTTTAGTTTGCATAAATCGCAAAATCTAGTTAAGGTGACAAACTCTCCATAGTTGGTTATTGGAAAGGAAGGAAAAGATGATAAGGCTACTGATATTTCTATCCACTTTGAGAATAAGACAGTGCAAGTAGCAAAGATTATTAACTCCTCTGAGCATAGAAAAATAGTGACAGAAGGTGGTAGAACAATGGTGGCAACCAGTGGTAGCATATAACAAGTAGATGCAAATATTTGCAAAACTATGCAGCAGCAATCTAACGGTATTCAAATAATTGATTTGAGGACTGAACAAGTTGTCACACATATTTCCCAGGGAAAGACAACTCTTGACAATTCCAGTGCAGACAATGTGAAGAATCTAGACAGTGGCGCAAATGATTTCACTTCCCAATATTTTGAGTATTGTTAGATGGATTGAGCTAACATGTTGACTCCAGTTGCAACTGTTAGGCTAACTGAGAATCAGGGGATAAGGGATATCGATCAAACAGAGAACAGTGATACCCCACTAGCTGTAGACTATGTGATACACCAGTAGCTGTAGACCATGTCCCAGACATCCCTGGCAATTTTTGCATGAAATCCAAATCTGCAAAAAGGAAATCTGGTAGGAAGAGAAAACCAAATCCCAAACATCAGAAATGGTGAATAAGCCTTCCCATAAAGATGAAAGTTTAATGGTGCCTATAATTGTTTCTTCTTGTTGTTGTTTACTATATAGATAGTCATATTATATTCCTTAGGGAGTTTTTGTTCTTAGGTCATATTGCAATATGATGGTAAGCTTAAAACTTTGAACTCGTTGTATCGTTGATTTAATTTTAACTATAATTTAAATTCTTTTTCATTTTTCAAAAAACAAAAATAAAAATAAAACCAAACTCTTTTTTTTATTCTTTAGCAATTACATGGATTCATGGTTGTCACTTTAATAGCAGCGGTGTTAAAATAATTAGCATTAAAAGTAATGATTAAAAAATTCAACTGATTCAGTTGATTCAATTGTAGAAACTTTGAAACGTATAACTTTTCATCTTAGTTTTCAATTTTTTTGTTTGATTTACTTTAATAACTCTTTTTGTTAAAAACAAATCAATTTATTAATTAATCAATCAATTTTTCATAAATTAATAAGTTTTTATAAACCAAAAGTAAATCAATTAATTTTAATTTAACAATATCTTTTTTCAACTAAACTTTAAATTATTCAATAGATATAGATAATTTCTTTTTGTCATATTTTAAATTCTTTAATTTTATTTAATCTTTAACAATTTTGCGACAATCTAATTGAACCTTTTAAACTTTAAATTTTGTGTCTTATCAGTTTAACTTTTTGATTGATTTTTAAAACAAAACCATTGATTAAAAGTACTTCTCATTATTATTATTTTTTGACACATCCGTTCTTGAGAAACAAGACGACAAAATATAGTCGAAGCATCGAACATTAATTCATGGTTTCCGGAGATGAAACCGTTTATTCAGCACAGAATGTATAGATGGGGCTAGCACTAGTTAAGGATAAACTTCAATCAGAGACCTTAATCCGAACATGGGGATTATCTTGTAGTCACTGAAACCAGCTGAGAAAATGAGTTTAGCCCATTCTTTTTCTTTCCTTTCTTGGCCAGTAACCAGCACCATCACCATCATATCAAGAAACAATTGTGTTTCCGTTGATTCCTCATCATCACCATTCTGGTTCCCCATCACCATATCTATGATTATAAGCTTTCCTCCTTCCCTTCCCTTAATTGCTTCCTTGCACTTATTAAGTATTTTAGCACATTCTTCATCGTTCCAATCATGGAGAATCCACTGGTCACCATTAATAAGAAATAATCATCAAAAGATCATCTAAAATACGGTGGACGTAGTTAGTAGTTAGTCATGTATATACAAAAGATGAAAATAGAAAAGTTATTAAAATAACAGGAATCTAGCTGTAAGGGAATATATAATGCACATACCTTCAATAGAATCGCATCAGCAGCAGGAATTGTATGAAACATGTCACCTCCTACGTATTTCAAGTTTTCGCAATCTTGCAAATCAGCAATCACATGAGGCAGGTCAAACACAATGCAATCCATTTTGGGGAATGTTTTAGCTATGGCCTTGGATACAGTTCCTGTTCCACCTCCTACGTCCACCAATGATTTCAACCCTTCAAAGACGCCTTTGCACTCCTTAATGAGCACATGTGCAATCAACCGAGAATCGCTGGCCATGCCTTCATTAAAAATTTTGTTAAGCCTTTGTTCTTGTCCAGCATATTCAAACAACATGCGGCCATGAGCTGTCTTGAATGGGGTAGTATCATCATTTTGGAACCAGGCGCTGAGGTATTCCCACGGTTGTGTTGTTATAGGGTCAAGCACGAATAATAGCAATGGAGTTACGGTGAAAGGGTTGTTCTTAAGTAAGAGTAGAGATGCATTAGTGAGAACAAACCCTTCTTCATGGTTACTTTGGCCAAGTTTTCTTCGTTCAAAGAAACCAGAATGAACCAAAATACGCATCAAACGAGAGAGGCAAGGGACTTTAGTAGGATGAAGTGCGGATATGGAAGTAGCGATCTGAGATAGGGTCATGGGTTTGCCATGGCTGTGGATGATATCTGGTATTCCAAGCTGAACTGCACATTTAAGAGACATAGAGTTTATAAACATGAAGATGTGGTTCCATATGTGGGCTTGAGCTTGGAGTAGGTCAGATTGGTACTCATCTCTGTTAGCCGAACCCATTATGATTTCTGATTCTCTCACAACCTGTTTAAATCCTTTTGCCTTTCGCAATTCTAACTGAACGCATCTTATATAGGTTGCTAATTACTCCGTAGAATTTGTTTTGAAAGATAAGAAAGGAACTATTTCCAGATTATGCAAAATGTGCGCCAAAGCGGTAGATGTAAAGACTAAACTAGTACTCCACTTTTCCATTCTTTATTGAAAAATATATATAACGTCAACATTATCACCAGATTCCGTATCGGTGATCGGGTGAGTTTTTCCACGATATGGTTTTCTTTTTCTAAACTGATAGAAGAAACAATGATATAAAAGTTGTAAAATCTCAACAACTCCCAGATAATCCAAACCTTAGTGTCTAAATGGTAACTATATATCGTGCAATTTCCTGCAAAATAAACTAATCTCAGATCCTCTTTAGTCTTTATGTCTAATACTAGTCCCTGGGTGTGATTTTTAAAAAAGTAATTCGATCAAGGCCAATTGAATAATATTCTTTACTTTTTTTAAAAAAAATCAATTTAAGAAACATTGTTTAAACTACATATTGAATCAATTAGACTTTATTTAATTTTAATAATATTTTACAAATCACTCTATCATAATTTAAGATAATTAATTTTTAAATGGATATTTAAGATTAATGCTAATTTAGCATTTCCATTAAGCTGTCATTTTTCAATGAGAATATCTTATTTTTCTCTAGTTCCATTTTTACTTATTCACCTCGTCCCTTAACTATATTTATAACATTTAGGAATTAACTATTTTTCTAACATTATACCTAATATTTTCCTTCGTTTACTACTTGTCACACTAATTAAATATGGGAATTATTTGTAAATATTGAGAAGAATTTTTTGATTATGGTGTACAATTTCTTCCAAACATAACCATAAACAACAAAATATCAATATATTAGTAGTATATTTTAGACTACGACTCCATCAAGGTATTGTATGGGCGTTGTGTTCTCTAGTTCTCTAATGTTCTCCCATCTTAAGCAACTTTTTTTCCGAGCACCTCTTCATGTTTCCCCAGTTTACAAGTCTGTGTAGCTCAAGTAGATGCTTAATTTCTATCACTATTTAATAGAAAATTTTGAATCACTAAGTAAAACTCTTTGATGAATGTAATCTTGTTTTCACTAGGTGATCTGTTGAACGTCGGTAGCAAGTAGAGGAACTTATTTTAACTCATAATTTGGACTTCTTTGACTTAGTCTGATACATGAGGGACTTGCATTTATCATTGACATCTAGGTGTCTCCCATACGAATTCGAGGTGGATGTTGTTGTTCCATACCATTTACGATGTTATCTTAATTTAGAGCCATCTTTTCTCTCCTTCATGCTCTATCTTGCCTACAGGTTCACTTGATTTCAAGATTAAGTTGAAATAGGTTGTATAAGTTGTCACTCCTAAATCTCCGATCTTGCACCAACTACCTAAAAACAAATGACAGGGAATATACGAGAATAAAAGTAAAACAAAGCTAAGATTAATAAAATTGCAATTAAATAGGCCCTAACAATGACATCAACAACTCGATTGAATTTGAT
>JANQAP020000139.1:3909343-3920217 GCA_026874005.2 Erythroxylum coriaceum
ACGATGGCTTGTTTAAAAAACTTTGAAGACCCACCCAATAAGCATATACATAGTTACCCAACCCAGCAGTGGACGAAGATCCACCTGGCTGTTACCCAACATATTATTATTGATTCATTAATTGTTCTCATGAGAATTATATTAAGTTGGACGACTTATTCCTTGAAGATTCAGTTATTAAATTATTGTTGTGACTTGTGAGTTGTGACCTTTTAATTAACTTAGATATATTCAGCTTTATTTTTTCATTCATATTCTTATCTTATCTCACGTTACAACAATTTGATAGTTGCAAAATTATAACTTTATAAGCATAAACATGTAAACTATAAAGTGTAATATTTGTTTGTGTTTAATGGGTAGCAAGTGATAATTCTTCCAAATGCCTTTAATTATTATTTTGATTTCCTAAAATAGCTGTGTTAATTGATAAAAATAATGCATCTACTTTTTTAGAGCTCTTTAAAAACTAAGATATATAATAAACAAATAATTTTGAAGATAATAAGACACAATTTCCTTCACAAATATAATTTTAATTTTTATTATTATTCTAAATTTTATGTTAAATTTAGATATAATTTGAATTATTAGATTAGATTTATATTAATTCATTATACAATAATAGACATCAGTATATGCTTTTTATTTTAATAAATATTTTGTTTCACTTATTTTTTAATATATGCTTTTTATTTTAATAAATATTTTATTTCACTCATTTTTATAATATTTACGTCTTGTATCAATTTTATAACGCTTAAACCTTTAAACTTGAACATTTCCCTTAACCAGTTCAATATCCTAGCTAGTTTTTAAAATATTGCCCAATATTAGTCAATACTAGTACAATACTATACTAGAATCAAATTCGATATCAATACTAGTGTGATACTTATAACATTGTACTACACACAATGAGGGGCATTTACTTTTCAAATGTTCAATATGTAATTTACAGATTAGACATCTGAAAAGGAGAATTGGCATAATCTCACATACTGTTAGCCTCTTAAAATTCCTTGGTCAAGGGATTGATAAGTTTCACAAAGGCAGCAAAATTTTCCACTACCAAGAGCCAACTAGAAGAGGGAAGTGATAGCTTCGGCAAAAAACAGAAAAAGATGACCAATCATTTTGCAACTTAAAATGGTCAACCTTCCTTATCCCTATCTGTAATATTCACCTACAATTTCCAGGCCGCATTCTATATTTACACTCAAGCCAGGCCACTTCTTCAAGACTATAAGAGGCTTCCCTTGATCCATACATTTATGATATGGTGGAGTCCACGATGAATAGGGCTTTCACATGTTAGTAACTAGCATTCCAATTTGTTTGCGAGAGCTGAGGTTGGTATGCAACAGATGGCAGTCCCATGGTTTCAACAGTTGTCGTAAATGTCTGAGACTGCTGTAGGAGTGAATTAACGGTTGACGAGGCACCCACAGTTTGCAGTGGTGGATAAACTCCCGTAATCGGGCCATGACCAGCTTGTGCAGGGGAAAAGGTGAGGTGCTGTCCCTGAGGGGGGAGGTGGTATAAAGAATTGAGCTGCACGCCGGATATATCCCCAGCAGGAGGAATCCAAGGCAAAACTTCACTCTACATAACGTCATCAAAAGCAAACAATTCTTACAATCAGAACTCAACAAACGTTCAAAATTAAATGCAATGGATGAATGAAATGATTGAACTAAAACATATGTAGAAAATCATTCCTTATTAGTGACCCTGACAGAATGGATAGCCGTGAAGAATATGGATGAACCACCAAGAGAATAAATTGAAAAGACGCAGGGGAGTCAAAGCTAACCACTGGTCCAGCATTGAAGGTACAACTTTCCTTCAACTGAGATGCAGGTAGATCCTCCTTCCCCGAAGAGCTTCCAGAAGTCACAGCTTGACCCTGATTCAAACCAACAGGAGGGGATACATATGTACCATACAAGGGAGGAAGTCCAATAGTCAGGTTTCCAGGGCCAGTTGATGGCTTAAACTGTGAAAGTGGGTATTTGACTGCAGCAGCAGTAGCTGCTGGTGTAAGGTACGCACTACCAGTTGCTGGCTGTTGAGGAATCCCATTGTGGCCTAGGAAATGGTGCATTGGTTGCAAGAAATAAGGGTTGAAATAATGCCCATAGGGGAAGAAATTGGGAGGATATGGAGGCCTAATAAGGAAAGGCTGTGGAGCAGCAGCTACAGTGTTTTGTACGGGTGGATTAGGACTAGCACTGTATGAGGTAGTGGAATTCTCACTCTACAATTTTGCCAAAAAAAATTAGATTAGCAAAGCAACATAAAGTGCAAAGGAGGCGATAGACATACACGAACTACCAGGATTTTACCCATGACGCCAGATTTACAGATGCAACACTTATTTAAACGCCTTGTTACAGAGATGTATATATCTTTTATCTTACAATATGAGCTACAATACCATATTCTATGCCCTTTTTTCAGTTTAGTTGGGTTCTCGACAAAGATTATAAGCAGAAAAAATTACCAATTATAGAAACAACGATAAAAGCAAAGAGAAAGTTCCTACGCCTTAAAAATGACAGCACATAGAGAAAATAATGTTAAGCCTTACAGGAAATTTTGAAATGCCAGAAACATCTTGAGACTGCACCTCATGTCCATCAAAATGTACAAGGTGATTCCCCTGCATGGATGGCACAATCCCAAGTTCATAGCTTGGAGCAATTTGAACAGAAGGGCTTTGATGGTCTTCTTTAATCAACATTGTATCCTGCTTTAAGTGATCACCTTTAGAATCTATAGAAGGTACAACATTGTCATCTGATTGTTTAACTTTTGCAAGCACATGCTCTTGAGAGTCTAGATGATCAAAATGATCAGCTTGCACGGTTGAGGATATACCTTCATTACTGCAAATAGTCAAGAAAACAACCTAAATGATTACAGAACTCTAAAGCAACTAATTTCACAAATATGAAGGATAAGATGTGATTTAACAATAAAACTGAGTTGAATACCATTAAAATAAAAGTTCAGAATCACCAACCTAGATGAAGGTTTGATAGCATCTTCATCAGTCCCAGATAATGATTCAATAGCATCAGCAGAATTCATCTCACCACAATTACCATTGTCAATTTTTGTTCCTACTGAGCTTCCATCAAAGCTTCCAAAAGTTAAGCCACTTCTTAAAGCTTCAGGAACTTTGAAGTGATTTGGAAAAGTTACAAACCCATTAGGGACAGTTGATCGAGGTAGCATTTTACAATTGGCTCTATCTTGTGCATCCTTTGAGGTGTTCACTGCTCCAAAATCATTTTCAGAGATGGATACTTAAAATATTAAGTGATATTAAATGAAAAATAAAAAAATAAAAGCTGAGGATTTCGCTTAAAATGCTCAGCAATTAGCAACATAGTAGCAATTCCAATTTAGGATCACTAGGGCTCATCAAGCAAACAAAAACCAATAAGAAGTAACAACATTGTAACAGTACCTTTTGAAGGGGAAACTGACTCTTCCATGAAATGGCTTTCAAAACCAGAAGAATCAAGACCCAAAGGTTCATCATTATTCATCAAAGATGAAGGCTGTAGCGATTCAGAAAACTGATTCCTGTCAGCTATCTTTGATTTCTCTGGGGGCTTATTTCTGTAAATGGAGTTCCCACAACTTGGGGACGGGTTTTCATTATTCAGAAAATCTGGCTCATTATTGTAAGAAGTTTGCTTTATTTCCTGAACAGGAATCTGTTCAACAGCTTTTTGCTGACTTCCTACTTCACATTTGATTGTACCCACAGGACCAGGATGTCGAGTCATGGATGGGGCCAATATGGGGTCCAAAGCATAGGAATAAACACCAGATAGAGATGTCGAAGGAGAAGAAATTGGGAATTGATTAGAGCTTGGGGTTGATTTGTCACCTTCAGCTTCAAGCAGAGTGTCAATCGTACTGTTTTGCACAGATGAAATCGACCCGGGAGGCAGTACAGATGAACCATTGTTAGAGTCAGTAACAACTCCACTGACAGGCAACTGTGGGCTAATTCCCAGACCAGAACTCTGATCAAGCAAATTTTGGAGGCCATCTGATGCCAATGTGGAGTCTCTATAACAGTAAGATAAGTTACAGAAAATTTTTAGTCTGGATGCTAGAAGCAGCAACGTAACAAACTTCAATTACAGGACATTACTTTTTTACTGCAGGTGCAGCATTGCTGCTCTGTCTCTGCTCGGCTGGAAAAGAACTTGAAGAGCTTCTCTTCATAATGTGATTAACTCCATTTTCCTTTCGAGGAGCTGCACTCCTCCTACCAACAGCATCTAACAGAAGCAGTCACAAATCAACTTATCAGCAGTAAACTGTTTACCTCTCAGGACAAGTGGTAGAATTACAATTTCCATTCCAACCACGTTTCAACATATGGAAAAAAAATTATAAACCAAAAAAAAAGACATAAAATATAAATGTCATAAATAAATAAAAAGAAACAACTTTTGAAGTCCAAAATTTTACTCATAACTAAACTTTGGCACCAAAACTTTCAGAGAGGATCTGTTTAAAGTAAACCAATATCAGCTTCTAAAATCCAGATTCAACCAAAAATGCAGTTACCCTACCTATTTAAGTTACCAAGACTTATCCACTAGCGCAAAAACAATGCTGTCAAGGTGATAATAGGAGGCTAAAGAACTCATGTTATGCTAGACAGAAATTTGATACATGCAATATGTTTTTGTTAAGGTTGGGAAGGGAAAATAACTCTTTTAGCCATCCACAATAAATCAAGAAGCAATACAACTCACACTTTTAATCCATGGTTGAGTACCTGGAGATCTGTAAGAAGCAGAATATTCTCCTCGACCACCCCTTGGTCCACGCCCTTGCTTGACTGAAGTCTTCATTCAAACAAGAAGACGATTACAAACTGATCTTGCAATTAGAACAGATACAAGCAAAGAGGAAAAAAAAAAGTGATCAATAGCTAAGATGCTAAATGGTGACCACCACATGACATGCTAGATTATGATTCAGCATACAGGTACCAAATGCCCCAAGAGAACTATATAAACACAGAAAGCAAGAAGTTCACAGAGAACACAGCATGGTTTACCTCCTTTTTGCGATCACGCTTGTTTTTTACTTCGTGAAATGTATCTGTAAACCAAACAAGATTACTATGTATCAGAATTTTTACTTCAGATGCTTGAATTAAGGAAAATTACCTCATGAAACAGCAGATGAAAGAAGAAACGTTAAAAGTCTGAATAAAAAGTCACAAAAATGTAATTTTCCTCCAAATAAGACTAGTAATTTGAAGCAAGTGGATGATAGATAGGCTTGAATCAAGTTTTCAACCGTTGTACCCACTTATCAATGCAGACAGTTAACTCCCAACTTATTTACAGATGGATAAGATTGCAACGCAGTGAAGGAAAAGCAGGCAAAGGGGAAAGGGCTTCCTTTTTCAAATTTTTTGAATTCAGTTTGATTTTAATTCAGTATGATCAGTATTTGAAAACTAGAACTACAAAGCATACACTTTCCTTTTCCATTATCCTTTATTACTTTGCTTTAGATGCAAAAGAACTGAACTTGGATAACTATCGTAATGCAAAAAGGAAAACGATGAAAAATAAGAATAAGAGGGAAATCAAATGGGGGCGATAGCACTTGCAGCATGTACAAACTTTCCAGCTAAGCACAACCCTGTTATGCCTTCACAAGCTCACAAAACAAACGACACAGATCCAAGACTCAAGAATCCATCTTTCTCTCCCATTTTTTAGTCAACGAAACACAGCCTTTTGAATACAGATCATAAATCAAGAAAGCACCCCAAACGAAAACATGAAGAAGAAACAAAGAACACCCAACACCAAAAAAGCGTCATAGATAATTTTGATACCTAAATAGAGAAGCTTTTGCGCGGTGTCATATAGATCCATGGAGCATTCTTGAAGAACAGAGTAGATATCTTCATCGCTGTGTTGCTTCCCTGTGATCTCTCTAATGCTCGGTATCGTCCTCCGTACATTTTCTGGTATGACGACACCATCAGGCTCCCGGCCGCCACCTCCATCGCCGCCGCCCGTACCACCTCTGTTGCTCATCTCGGGTTTTGTTTCGTCCCAAGTTTGTGTATCTAAGTTTGTTTAAAAGGGCAGCCAAAAGAAAATGGCAGAAATTGAAAAAAGAAAAAAGGAATCAGCTAAATGCTATAAAAACAAGATTTAATTTTTCCCAACAAAACCCTGGAAGACACTGGACATATATGTATATGAAACTATTTGATGTTTGAGACAAAAGAGTTGGCGCCGTGTCCATGGCATTAAAAACGCCTATTGACTGGAATAGTAATTCCTCCTCTTAACATTTATATATATTATAAACCCGATGGACGTTTATTTTTGTTCCAATCCAAGGCACGTAATATTTTCATTAAAATACAAGAAAAATCTTAACTTTTTACGGGGTTTAATTTGGTTTTAATATTTTAAAAATATTCAAAAGAATTAAACAAGATTAAGTTTATGTTTATTGTGTAATACATATTTATTCATTTTTAATCATTAAATAGGTCCTATTACTATTCATATGTCATATGACAGTATGGTTCTTAAGTATCTAACCTAAAAAAATTTAAATTTTATACTAAAACCTAGTTAATTTAAATTAATTACTTTTTAGTGCTAATTAGTAGTAAGTTAATTAAAATTAGGATAGAAATCCCCAACTTCCAGAAAAATAATCAATGATTCTCCTTTCGTTGACTTTTTGGCTGCATCAATAGCCATCTCGACATTCTTCAAAGCCTCTTTAACTGTAGCCTTTATATCCTCCGTCTCTTTCTGAATTACTGACTAAGCACTTCATTAATTATATATTTATTTTCTAATATTTAGTAATTAATGTTATATTTTAGTTCAGGTATAAGTTGGAGAAACAAAAACTAAAATGAGCTAAATTCACATCTTTAGTGTCATTTTATCAATGCTCTATCTTATTTGCTATTGTGGAGTAAGAAGGAGATGAGAACTCAAAGATGTTGTTTCAACTACCTTTGCGACCGACACGCCCATGTAGAGACTTATATCACTGTGTAAGTGAGATACAAGGTCGTGTATCTCAGTTGCATAGCTCACTAAGAATATGTAACTCCTTGATTTTCATTAAATTAACATACACGATCAATTTCACACTACATAACCACAATTTTGCACTATAAAAGGGCAATTAAAAGTCCAAAAAGGAAATGTACATATTAGAGAAACAAAAGGAGGCATTCATAATTCCTTTCTATTTGAGAGCTAGAGTAGCTAAACTTTCTCTTTTCAGTTTAAAGGGAATATCCAAATCAGATAAATATATTTTGGCATTGATCAATCTTAGTGATATTGTTCTTAACTCTCTTTTGAAATTGATTATGTTATTTTGTGTTTAAAGTTTAGGATTTATGTATGAATGATTTAGATAGGCATAATAGATTATTCATGCATGGATTCGTTGCCAGAATCAAATAAAATTAAAAAAAGTTTTCTTAAGTAATTAAGAAAGGTGGTCCTTAATTAAATTTATTAATTTTATTTTAATTGAGATAAATTAAATTTATGGCTTTATTTGTATAGAGAATTATTATTCAATTTATTTAGAAATTGTTTCTTTATTTAAGAATAGTAAGTTTCTTAATTTATTAGAAAAGGTATTTTTATTCATTAAATTTTTAAAAAATGTTTTCATTTAATAATTAACAAAAATGAGCTTTCTTAATATTTTGAAAATATTTTTCTAATTTATTAAAGAAATATTTTCTAATTAATTAAGAAACTAATATCTAAATAAATAATATAAAAACCATTCTTAATTAAGTAAAAGTTTTTATTTAATTTTGAAAGTAGTTTCCTTTAGTATTAGAAAATACTTTTCTTTAATAGAAAAGTATTTTCTAATAAGATTAAAAACATTTTTCTAATTGGATTAGAATTTCCTGCTTATTGAATTTTGAAAAAAGAGTTTTCTTAAATAATAACAAGTAAGAATTATAATTTATTGAAAATTTTCAATAAATGTTGTTAAATGAGTTAAGATAATTGGAAATAGTTTCGAATTGGATTTGAAAATTATTTTCAAATTAAATTAAATTAAATTTCTATTTAGAATAAAAATTTTAATTTATTTAGGAATCAATGGGTTTAATCTAATTTAATTATCCAAAGAGCTGGAAATATTATTTTAGACTATGAATATTAATAACTAGAATCAAACGGAACTTGATATATTATGAATGTAATTTGATTATGAGTGTACAAGTTGCATATTTTAATATATGTTTGATATATTATGCATATTAAATTGTATGTTTTATATGTATGATATTTTACATGCAATTTTCTGTTTGATGAGACAAATAAAAATAAACCCCTTGTTAAAATATTAAATACATATTAAGAAAGTGATTGTTGTCCTCCATTGTTATAAGAATATACCAAAGTTCTATTTATTATGAGGCTTGTTGAGAAACCTCAAGGTCACTTTTAACTCGAATATGTTTAGTCTTATAACAACAGGTACTACTTAACTAAATTTGTGTCATTTGGATGAACAAATTCATGATTAAATAAATTTGGAGGCAATGTTTGGGGTAACATATAAGATATGTTTTGGCAAGAATTATCACCTAATGAATCTAGGAGTCACATGAGATGTGATTAATAAAGTTGTCATCTATCTAATTTAGGTTTAGGTACTTTGTTGAGTAAACTCAAGATCAATTAAATTTGAATAGGATCCTAGTCCACTAGAAAGATTAGATCAATCTCTCCAAATAGTATTGAGGGCTATTATTTCGAGTAAAAATAGGAAGACCAAATGTATGATTAAAGCCCTAATCTTTTTAGGTAGTCATGACATATAATAAATTACTTGCTTTTCTTACATTTTTTTTGTTTTGAGTGAAATTTATCTTGTTTAGTATAAGTTGATAGTAAGTTAGTGAACCGAATTTCTTAGACAAAGGTTATGTTTGAGAAGAGTTCTCAAAGTTAGATAAAAAAATTGTATGTCCATTATGTAATTTTGTTATTAATCCTATTAAGGATTTAGTGTTAAAGTTTTAGAGATATGTCTAAATCATATAGATGACAAAATGTATTGACATTTTGAGTTGACTAATGTCTCATAAACTTTAATAACAACGTGTAAGATGTATGCTGACACCATAATAGCAAGATGCAAAAGCTTACATAGAGTAGAGCTGAAAAGTATAGTAGTTTGATGGAATTGTTCCACTAAATTTAGCCTACTAAAAGCATAAACATGGACATCAGGTAATGGCTTTGCTATAGTATGATAATAGTTATCATAAGAAGAAAATGATTGCATGACTTTCTTATCTATACGTGATATGAAAAAGATCATATGTATTTCTAGTTCATGCTTATAAGTATATGATATTGAATTTAGATTCAACATTATTATAATGTTTAATGCATTACAAGAAATAGATTGTTGAATAAAAATAGTTGATCCAAGTTTATGCAAATAGATTGTATATGTTGGATCAAAGGAGAATTATGCTTAACATAAGTGGTAAGAATATAAAGTTAGATAATCGAGACTATTTTTTTATACCATGTTGGTTAAATCAACATTATGAGAATCATAAAGTTACATACAAAGATATATGTATCCTTTTGATTATGAATCATATGAAATGAAACTAACCAAATCAACCTTTGATGAAAGGATGATGATGCCATTAAATCGTTAAGTTTATATATGTGATGTATTAGATAGAATAACAATTCATTAAAAGATGATACTTACATTTCATTATACTACTAATGACTTATATGTGATATAGTCATATTTATTAAATGAAATGTTGATTTAAAATTTTTAAAATTTCAAATTGCTTAAATCTAGGTAGAAATTAAACATTGAGAATGCTTAAGCACTTCGATGAGATCATTATGGTGAGATATAAATTTTTTTATTTATAATGAATGAGATTTTTTGTGAATACCTCCACAACAAAATTTTATAAGAGTATAGATTTATGTAAAGAGGAAAAATACAATAAGAGATATTATATGATGCAATATTATTTTTCCTATAGCTATGTCTAATACAATGACTTACCTTCAATAGTTATAATTGAAGCAATTAGTGAGATTTTAAATTAGATATGAAATAATAAGTCTTTGAAAAAGTCAATGTTAATGATTTAAGGATGTGATGCTTAGATGAAGCATTTAAGTTTAAAACTAAATTAGATAATAAAATTTTTATAAGATGTCCAAAAAGTTAGATATAATCTTGCAGACTCGTTGAACAACTTATTTTCTTCGATGAACATTAATAAGAGAATAGTTCTCAAACTATGTCATAGAAGAAAGATGAAATTTGAAAAGTTCAAATTTTTTAAAAAAGACATCCAATTGGAACTAGTGATTGTACATTTGATGTAAAGTTAAAAGGATATGAGACATTAAAAAAATTCACTTTCATGATGAATTCAGATATTTTATTTTGGAGATGGCTGTGAATTTATCATATTTATAAGAAGGTTAGTAGGAGTATAGTTATCTTTTTCAGTGAGAGTATGTAGAGACATATTACTTATAGAGAACAATAATTTTAATTTTCAATTGTTGAAAATATAATTGTCTAAGAATAACTCTTGCTAGATATGAAAGATAGCAACTCAATTCTAGAAATTAGATCTCTATGGATAGATTGGAAGTTGTTTATGTAACACCCCAATTCCATTTGACATGTACACGTACACCCTTCGGACGAACGTGCATACACCCGACAGAAATGGTATGCTAACTATCTCACTTTCAATATATCGCATGGCATCATAATTAAAATCACAATTAACACAA
>JANQAP020000139.1:3935788-3957386 GCA_026874005.2 Erythroxylum coriaceum
GAATATGTTAATTAAGTGCACATAAAACATTTTTCACTTATTTCTCATATTTATTAATAATAATCTATGTATGTGTATACTAATCTCATGCATGTATATAAAATAACAAATTTCGTATCCTAATGCACCAAATTAATCATCTATTGATATAACTTATTTTATTTAATGCAATATGCATGAGCTAATCTTTTAAACCTTCTAACCCTCAATAATTTAGGGGACAGGATATTACAACTCTCCTCCCTTTAAGAAATTTCGTCCTTGAAATTCTTACCTGACTGATCAAACAGATGGGGGTAATGTTGTCTCATGTTTTTCTCAGTCTCCCAAGTAGCTTCTCCTCTCGAATGATTTCTCCAAATAACTTTTACTATGGGAAATACTCGATTCCTCAATTGCTTAGTCTGATATCTAACTATTTTTACTAGTTCCTCCACATAACTCAAATTATATGCAATCTCAACCTCCAAAGCTGGTAACACATGCATTGGATCTGACCTGTACTTTCTAAGCATATTGACATGAAATACATTATGGATTCTAGTCATTTCTAGTGATAACGCCAATCTGTAAGCTAATGGACCCACTTTCTTAGTAATCTCATAAGGACCAATATATTTAGGGCTCAACTTACCTTTTTTTTTTCCAAACCTCAACACTCCTCTCCTGGGTGATACTTTCAAAAATACTTTATCTCCCACTTGGTACTCTATATTACTTTAGTACTAATCTCCATAGCTCTTCTGTCAGTCCTAGGATGCTTTAATCTTGTTACAGATTAGTTTCACCTTATCCACCGTATCCTGAAACAACTCTGGGCCTTCAACAATCCTCAGGCCTTCTTTCTCCTAATACAAAGGTGTTCGACACCTTCTGCCATATAGTGCCTCATGTGGAGCCATACCAATGCTACTTTGATAATAATTATTGTATGTAAACTCAATGAGAGCTACATACTCATCCCATGCTCCTTGAAATTCCAAAACACAAGCCCTAAACATATCTTTAACTGTCTGAATGATCCTTTCACTCTGCCCATCTGTTTGAGGATGAAACGTTATCCTAAAATTCAACTTCGTACCCAGTGCTCTCTGTAGGCTGCCCTAAAATCTAGAAATAAATATAGGATCCCAATATGATACAATAGATACTAGAACTCCATGTAACCTCACTATTTCACCGACATATCTCCGAGCTAACTGCTATAGTGTGTTACTCTCTCTAATAGGAAGAAAATGGACTGATTTTGTCAACCTATCAACAATTACCCATATAACATCATTCTGCCTTGGTAAACCCACAATGAAATCCATTGTAATGCTATCCCATTTCCATTATGGAATGGGTAATAGATGTAGTTTCTCAACCGGTGCCTAATGCTCTACCTTAACCTTTTAGCATGTTAGATATCTAGAAACATACTCTGCCACTTGCTTCTCATCGCTAGCCATTAAAAGTGTTTTTTAAGAGTGTTATACATCTTGGCGGTACTAGGATGCATAGCATAAATTGTTGTGTGTGCTTCCTCCAAAATCTCTTTCCTCATACTATTAACATCCGGTACACACAATCTCTGTCCCAATCACAAAATGTTGTTTCTCACCTCAAACTTGAAACTCGAATTCTGTTTCAAAATCTCGATAATTCTCACTAACTCTGGACCTTGCTTTGAGCCTTCCGGATCCTACCATATAATACTGGTCTCAGTTTAAATGTAGATATTAATGTGCCATTATGCCTCGAATCTAATTCAACATTTAGTGATCTTAATTGAATTAGATTTGGTAACCTTGACGCTTGAATCTGTGCTACATTGCTACTGGATTTTCTACTCCGTGCATCAGCTACTGCATTAGCCTTGCCTGGAAGATACTTTATCGTGCAATCATAGTCCTTAAGTAACTAAAGCCACCTCCTTTGTCTCATATTAAGTTCCTTTTGACTCAATAAATACCTCAAACTCTAATGGTTCGTGAAAATCTGGAACATTTCCCCATATAGATGTTGTCTCTAGATCTTCAAAGCAAATACTATTGTAACGAGCTTTAAATCATAAACTAGATAATTTAAATCATGAGGTCTCAGTTGTCTTGAAGCATAAGTAATTACCCTACCATGTTGCATCAAAACACACCCTAACCCTTGGTGTGAAGCATCATTATATACAACATACCCTTCAGATCCAGATGGGATAGTCAATACTGGTGCTGTAATTAATCGATGTTTTAACTCCTCAAAACTCCTCTGACATTCATTTGTCCATCTGAAAGGTACATTCTTCCTCAGAAGTTTGTCAAAGGGGCTGAGACCAATGAAAAACCATCGACAAAGCTCCTATAGTAACCAACTATTATGAGAAAATTTTGAATCTCAGAAATATTTCTAAGTGCTTCCCACTTCATCACAGCCTTAATTTTTTAGGGTCTCCCTGTATACCCTGTCCAGATATTATATGACCCAAGAATACCACCTGATCAAGCCAAAATTCACACTTACTAAATTTGGCGTATAACTGTTTTTCCTTCATGATATGTAAAATTAACCTCAAATGCTCATAATGTTCTTCTTTGTTCCTCTAATGCACCAAGATATCACCTATAAATATAATAAAAAAATGATCCAAATAGGGCTGAAACACTTTATTCAATAATGTCATAAATGCAACTAGAGCATTCGGTAATCCAAAAGGCATCAACAAAAACTCGAAATGCCCATATCTGGTTCTAAATGCACTTTTTGATACCTCAACTTCTGCTATTCTCAATTGATAGTACCTTGACCTTAAATCTAGTTTAGTAAACACTTGAGCTCCCCGTAGCTAATCAAGTAAATCCTCTATTCTTAGCAGTTGATACTTGTTCTTTACTGTCACCCGATTTAGTTGTCTATAATCAATGCACAACCTCAAAGTTCCATCCTTCTTTTTCATAAATAATACTAGAGCTCCCCAAGGTGACACATTAGGTTTGATAAAACCCTTGTCTAATAGCTCCTGCAACTGAGTCTTAAGTTCTACAAGTGCCATCCTATAAGGATGAATGGATATAGGAGCAGTACTTGGAACTAGTTCAATAGAGAACTCTGTCTCTCTATTTGGTGGTAATCACAGTAATTCATTTGGAAATACATCTGGGAAATCCCTGATAATGGGAATATCATGTAACAACTTTAATATCCATCACATAGCTAGAAAGGCCTCACATATAGCTCTAATCAGTTTAAATGCACATATGGCTGAAATCAATCCAACTGGCACTGCTTGACTAACACCTCGAAATATAGCTCTCAGTTAATTAGGAGATTCAATAACAACCTCCTTGATGTAACAATTCATCATAGCCCTGTGAAAAGTAAGCCAATCCATACCTAAAATAAGGTCTAACTCCTTCAACTACAGTATCATCAAATTGTCTTTCAGTTCACCCTGGTCAATCTAGATAATACATACTTTATAAACCTCTCCAATCACTGTATTACTACCGACTAGAGTACTCACCTCTAACTCAAACTCCAACGTCTCCCTCTTATAATGCAATTGAGATGCTAAGTGTGGGGTAATAAATGAATGAGTAGATCCTGGATCTAACAATGTAAATGCCTCAAGGTCAAAGACATGTAATGTACCTAAAACAACATCCGAAGAACTCTGTGCCTCTTGTCTGATGATAGCAAAAATCTTGGCCTGAGACTGACGTTGATTACTCTGTACCTCGATTCTAGGTACATTAGGGCCTGCTGAGGCTTTCTTGTCTTTACCTTTGCCTCTCTGTCCAGCTCCACTAACTCTAATAAGTTAGGCAGTCGTCTCAGACATTGGTCCTCCTCTAACTCCAGACTGGGCTCCTAAAGTTGTTGGGCAGTCTTTGATCTGATGGTCAAGGGAGCCACAATGATAACAAGTTCTCGACACCCTCTAGTATACTCCACTATGATGTTTTATGTAATGCCCACAATTGGTTATTTGTTGTAATTATCCACCATAAGACTGGCTTCCAGATGTTTGGCCTCCATCAATACCAGACAGCACCTCCTCTAGATCTGAATCCCATCTACCTCGATCTAAACTGTGATTGAGGTGGTTTACTTTGGCGTTTACTAAATCTCTTACCAAAGTCAGCTCGAAAATCACCAGGCCTCTTAGACTTGAGCTCCTATCTATACACCCCTCATTTATACGTCAATAATTGCTCAATCCAAATAGAAGTTGCTTTTAGCTTAGTAATGGCCAATCTTGTCCTAATTTTCATATTTAAGCCATACTAAAATCTCTGATAGTTCATTAAACTGTATCTCATACTCAACTACTGTAAGGTTTCCTTGCTTGAGATCAAAAAATTCTTTCATCTTTCAATACAAATATATTTTTGGCATATAATTAGCTCTGAATGCCTTCAAGAAGTCCTCCCAGGTCAATATGCAAGGTTAAATGGAACTACTGAGGACCTTCTTCAACCATCGATAGGTTGGTCCCTAAAGTAAGGAGACTGCATAATCAAACCTTTCATCCTACTCGTAGCCCATCTGATCAAACACTCTCTTTATCCTCTCCAGCCAACCTTCAGCCTTTGTGGGGTCTGTGCTTCCATAGAAATCCACAACTCCTTATTTCCTAAGTTTGTCATATCTCCTTTCTCTCTTCTCTGGGATTATCTGCGGTGTGTACTCATATTATGGTGTAGGAGACTCTCTATTAGCCCCTACTAACTCAAGATCAGTTGATTTTGCAACATGGTCACCTATAGCGGATGACCTTTAATTGACAATGATTCTGATTACCATATGTATTGCTTATGCTATGTCATGCTAAAATGCTAACATATGTCCTTATGGATGCCAAACCTTGCTCTGATACCAAACAATGTAACATACCATAACATAGAGCATATTCCCAAAAGCATAAGAGAATATTCAAGATATATTCTACAGACATGACATGTTAGTAAACAATTCAAAAAGATTTGTCCACCTTACACATAATATCATATAGCATAGAGGCATTTTAATCAACAAATTGCCAAAGGTCGACCTAAATTTCAAAACTTTCCCACATTCAACCTGTCTGAAAACATTTCAATAAAGCTTAACTTTCCTCTTTAATTATCTCAGTAAAGATGTATAGCAAAACATTTCTATTATCCCATTTATCAATTTTCATATTCATAGTCATTTCTAGTATCTGATAACAAATAAATTCATAGAACTTTTCATTATATTACTATCCATACACGTACATCAGGCAATAATTTATTCTCAACATAAGTATACATATATCTCGAACATTAATATACAGAAATACAGCATACCAAGCTACATATATCAGTTATAAAGTTATTAACACACTATATACAATGTAGCAATATGTTGTGATACGTAGATGTAAAACTACTACTAGACTCTACAAATTCAACTGATTGGACCTTTGAGCCATGACTTCCAAAAAATAAGAGTTATACTCTAACTAACTCTAAACCTCTCTGAAATTTTAAAAACAATGTTGCAATTTTAATGAGTTTTGCGAACTCAGTGAGTAAACCATCATCAATGCACTCAGCAGACATATCACACAGGACTGTTCAAATCAACATACCACATAACCAATAATATTAAGTTACATTTCAATAACACACATCAACTTAGGCAGAAACTCAAGAAAATAATATTACATTTTAAAAAATATCAAATTGTATTTCAAAATCACAATTCAATTTAATGAAACATATATATGAAAATGCAAATATGCTTTCATTCTTATTTCCTTGTGTTATGATCAAATATGGCAATTCACGCCTCAGATTTCAAACAAATTTCTGCTGGCTAGCTTAACGAGCATCATAGCCTTGATCACATTATGAGTATTAAGCCATGAGTTCTTATTACGAGCCTTAGGCCCTAATTACAAGCTTTTATCCCTGAATGTTTGCGTATTGGTCATTTTGATCACAAATCCCATTATCTCATCATGAATGCCAAATGCAATTATATGAATCATATCATATATCATTTTCTTCTATTACTAACTGATTGTCCAAAATTCGCAATCAATTCAATTCAAATAACCATTTCATAACTATTCATATAGTTAGCAATTGATAATAAAGTTAAAAACATTTCCATATACAATCCCAAATATCAAACTCCTCGGACCAACAATGTCTAAAATTGTAACAATCATATAAACAATAATTCAATAACTACCATTTAACCAAAAATAAATCAACCATAATGAGAAACATTTAGGCTAACTCACACAACACTCCAATGAGCTATTGTCTTGAAGTCCCGACAATATCTAGGTATTGACAATCACTGTAAGAGCCTATTAGACATGCATATGAACATTAGTCACTGATAACGAATAGAGAGAATATGTATGCAATCCCTAAGTGCAATGCTTATATCCTTTTCTCCTTAATGTTCCTTTATGAACAAGCTGCCTTCTTTTAATTGTAACTCTTTCTACAAAAATCCAAATACTATGATTCTTTTGCCTTCTGAAACTAGACTTCATTAGTCTTAATATATCCAAAAATTATATAAACAGAATCTCCCTTTGGACTACAACCACCCCTATCCAAATTCTGTCTTATTTCTGGTAAGAAACAGGCTGGCAATCAATGCTCAAACAACAATAAATCATTATCTAAAGACTTCAAAAATCAGGAAATAATACAAGGTTCTTGCACAGGGGTCTGTCACGGGCAATATTAGGGAAACAAACATAACTCAAACTAAAATCACTATTTTATCAAGCCCCTTTAGCAGAGGTCAAGCTAAGACCTATGTCTACAACTTTTGTTCTTTGAGTTTATAAAAATTCATGCTCTAAAGGTATATAAAATAGATCAAAAGGGGGAATATGAAATTGAAACTAAGATTTTGACTTACCTTGGTGACTTCTTTGCTTCTCCTTTTCTCTTCCCCTTTTTTCTTTCCTTATCTCTCTCTTTCTTTTGTTTTTCTCCTTCTTTTAACCTCGCGGTAGACCCTCACTCTCCCTTATGTTGCCTTTTACATCTATTTTCTCTAAAAAGTTCAAAAAAAGTCAAACTAATCCATGTGTCACCATTTCATTGATCTATGTGTTAGCATTCTATTAGTCCATTTATTATTCTTTTATTGGACCATATGTTACTAACTTTAGGATCTACATGTCACTCATTTAAGCCACCATATGTCACTACTTATAAGGCTACATACGTCACCAATTGTAGGGCTACATATGTCACCATTTGTAAAGCTTCACATGTCACCATTCTAAAGCTCAACATATCACAAGTATAAAGTGCCATTTGTCACAAATTTAAAGGGCCATTTGTCACAAATATAAAGTACCATTTGTCTCTAATATTGCCATTTAGGAATTCTAGTAAGCCAACTTATACATTGACTCCTCAAACTTATGATTTTTTAACAATTAACTCCAAATCACTAACTTAAATCCATCAATTTCTAATTTAATTTTAATTCATCAAAATCATATACAAGCATCCCGGAATATGTCTATTAAGTGCACATAAAACATTGTCACTTATTTCTCATAGCTATAAATAATAATCTATGTATGTGCATGCTAATCTCATGTATGTACATAGAATAACAAATTTCGTATCCTAAAATGCACCAAATTAATCAGGTAGTGATATAACTTATTTTATTTAATGCAATATGCATGAGCTTAATCTTCTAAACCTTATAACGCTCAACAATTTAGGATACATGATATTTTACTTAATTATTATTCAAACAGTGTTACCAATAATAATTAAAAAATGTGGCTTAATTATAATTCAAACCATGTTAAAAACAATAACATGAATTAAAAATGTTATTAATAATTATAATTAAATAATAAATTGGTAATAAGAAAGTATAAATAAAAATAAAAATTTGTCACAAAAACTTTTTAGCTACAAATACAAAATAGTCACCAAATCTTTTTACCTACATTTTCCAAAATGTATCTAATAATATTTAGCTACATTTCCAAAAATATAGCGAAACATTTTCTACTACACAAATAAATCGTTGCTAATTTTTTTTACCTACGCCTAAGCTAACAAAGCTAATTACCTTTGGCCATCAAAATAACGCATTGCAATATGTCATTTGAGACAATTTTTATTTCACCTCGACTACTTCTTTTTTCGACGGACGTATGATCATAGCAAAATCATTTGAACTATGATTTGGAGAAAACATCACAGATAATTATTTTCTATCGGGCTTTTTTGATCATTTGTTTTACGAATTTTTTATCATAACAAAAATTTTTTTGCAACACTATATTGCCTTTCAGTAATGAAATTTGTTTTCGCCAAATCCGTGCTCTGTTGTAGTGATAATAAGCACAAAGAACTTGAGTAACAACTTCTCAAGTTCTATGTGATACTACTATGGAATCAAATAAATTCACTTACTTGGAGGATGATGGAACTCCAAATTATATTTCCAAGATCTCTATAAACACTTATTTTGCAAAACCCCAAATTTCTTCTCGAGTTTAAAAACTTGTTTATTAGTGGATGGCTTGACATTTTAGGAGATATGTTTTGTGTTTTTGGAAATGATTTAGTGCTGGGAAGGGTTAGTTTGATGTTAAGAGTGAATGATTGGTTGAAAATTTACAGATGACATCTGCTATGCCACTTACCCAGTTCTAACTTTATGCAAGCAGATCTCATTTGTTAATTGATAGAAGTGGATAGATGAGATTTGCTGGCACAAAGTTAGAACTGGATAATTGGCACATCAAATTTCTTCCTAAAAATTTAAGTCTAGGGATGTTCAAAGTTGAAATAAAAAAGATAATTAAGATTTTGTAAAGGAGAGGTCCACGACGTAATTGACATCAAATACAAATTTGAAAATATCACCTATTTACTTCTATTTCCAGATAACTCTTGATAGTTTACGAATGAAGCTAGATATATTACCTAAACAAGCACCACTTAAACTTTTATATCCTGACCAACGCCTTCCATATTGTAGATCTGTGTTGGTTAGATTTTGTACCCCCTTATTTATTCTTCAACTTGACTTTTTCACCTTCTTTTCCTAACTCTCTCGACATTTAACTCATTAAAAATCATATGTACACATGAATTAACACACACAAATTAAAAAAATTAATCTAGAATAGTAAAACACCAAAACTAACAAGAAAATAGGTTAGTTAGAATGCAACACTTAGGAAAAATCTTAGAAATTTCAACTTTAAAATTTAAAAATGTCATTTACCTTGATGTAAAATAAATAAGATAATAAACTTAATAACAAAAGGCAATCAAGTTAGAGAAATCTCCTTTTCTTCCATGCACGATTTATGAGGAAAAAATCCTTGAAATTCTTTAAAGAATTACCTACATAAGAAAATAAATATTAGTAAAAGTAAAAAACTAAGAGATTAAGATAGAAATAAAATTAAAAGTAAAGTTTGAATCTTTAGGTTGCTTCATGATAAGTGCTTCTATAAAAATATTTTAGCTAAACTTTCCATTTTAACTCTTTACTAATCTAATATCTTCAATTGGATGAGCTTGTTCACCTTCCTACATAAAATTGAGAGAACAAGAGTTATTAGTAAGATAAATATTATTTTCTTTGGTAGATGGTAAGGGTGAAGGCTTTCTTCCCTAAATCTTCAAAAGAAAAAAAGACATTGGGGATTCCTTTTCTTCCCCTCTAGAAGTGCACTCCACGAGTTTATGATCCTCTTCTTTATCATTAGCTCTAAATATTTTTCATGTTTTGAAAGAATCATCAAAACTTAGTTTATGTGCTACATATATAATAGGGTCGATTATGTCAATCATATTACATTCATCATCAAGGGAAGGAGGTCTTTTCTAGGAGTTATAGATGTAAAAACTCACTTTTTCATTCCCCACGTTAAGTTTCAACTTACCTTAAACTACATATATTATAGAACCTCTAATGACTAAAAAATGGTCTCCTTAAGATGGTAGGAACCCTAATGTCATACTCCATGTCCATTAATGTCATGCCATAATCAATTTACCAAGCTTTAAATATGAATTCTTTGCAAGAAAATAATTTTATTATTTAACTAGCTGATCGTTCTTATGTGCATCATATTGATGTTATTGAGGATGTTTTAGTCTAAGTTAATGGCTTAGTATTTCTAGTGGATTTTTACATCTTGAAAATGGATGGTGATTGTGATGAAAATTCAACTTCAATTTTGTTTAGAAGGCCATTTATGAAGATGGAAAAGATGAAAATCAATGTGGATGAGGGTACTCTTTCTGTTGAATATGATGAAGAGATAGTGAAGTTCAATATGTTTATTATATGGATATTATGGATTCATTTATGTAGGATATGATTGAAGAAGAAAGTGCTGAAGATGAGTTGGAGTTTAAGGCTAAATAAAAAATGAACGAGCAAGTTGATGATATTTGTGAAGTTGTAGAATCATTAGCAATGCTAACAGATTCGAAAACTTTGAATGTTGAACTTATTATAACTTACAAGAAAATCTTACCTTCTCTTTTGCAGGCCCTGAAGATAGAATTGAAGGTGTTACCTAATCACCTAAAGTATGTCTATTTGGGTGATGGAGAGTCATTATCTGCAATCATTTCAAAAAGGTTGAGTATATGGGAAAAGGAAGGGCTAGTAGCACTGCTTAAGGAGTACAAAACTGCAATTATGTAGAAGTTTAAGAAGAAAAAGCCTCATTGAGCATAACGACATTAAATAATTGCAATATTTAGGAGGCAAGCCAAAATATGATAGTTTTTATTAGTTTTGTTTTAGTTATATATAGTTTTCATTTATTTGTTTTGGAGAAATTAGTTTATTGTATTAAAGATGAAATGGGTCTTAAAATTCTAGAATACTAAATCTCATAAGGTGAGATCACACCTTATGCAATTTAGCTTTATAGAATGGAGTCCCTAAAATTCTAGAATACTAACATTCGTAAGACATGACATGCCTTATATATGTTAGTAGTCTGCTTAGTTTCAAAGAAATTTGTAATTTTTAAATAAATAAATAAATATTAATTTTTTTAAAAATAAAATAATTTATAAATTAAAAAATAAAAAATTGTTATTTATAAAAAAGCAAAACCCTAATTTCTTATATTTCTTTTTTAGTAGCCCCACAACACCAAAATAATAGCCACACTCTCTACCATGTCAATCGACACTATAGAACATCTCATTTCAGATGCTCACAACTCAGGGGAGTCTTATACTCTGTGCTATATTTTTGTTGATTATTTTTATGGCATGTGAGCATCTTGTGCATACATTGGGGATAATGTATAATTTAGGTATAGAGGAGCGAGCGTTTACACTATAATGAACTTTGCGATTTTTGCTTGGACTTATGATACTATGATTCATATATTGATTATTCCTTATGATAGCATCATAATCTTCTAATTGTTGTTATGAATAATCCTTAAGTTAGGATACAGTTTTTGTTTAAGAAATAATGTATGAGAGAGACAAGCATGATTAGTTTTTTTCATTAAATTATTTTAAGTGTCTTATTGGTTTTGTTGAATGAAAATGTGCAAGACTTGGTGCATTTTGACACCTAAGTGAGCTTTGAGCTAAGAGCACTCATCATGTTTGTGCTTATACATATCTTTTTGTTGTGTGTTATCAAACATAGCTTTTTTTTTAATGCTAGAAGTTGCTTATAAATACATATTGAGACCATATTTTTGATAAATTTGTGTATAAAGATGATAAGGGCACTTAGGATAACCAATTTTGAGCTAAACAAACTTACCTTACTTTTTATCCCTAGAAAACCAATTTAAGCCTTGACCCTTCTTTTCTTACATAATAACCTTGTTATAAGCCACTTTTATCCTTCTTTTAATTGATGTACTTAAATTTTGAACCCCTAAATTGAAGGAATTGTATCAAGGTTATTTGCACAGGATTTTGACAATTTCCATAAAAAGTAAATTAGTTGATTCAAATTGCATTATTTTGATATTTTCATTTTTATAAAATGGGGGAGAAGTATAAGAAAAAAGAAATATTCTTTTTGATGTTATTGTTTAAAAAAGAGAGAGGTGATTGAAAAGGATGCTATTTGAATTAAGTGAATATTAGATTGATTTAAGTAAAAGCTTTTGTGGATAGGTTTGACTAATTTCCTTTAATTTACTTAACCTAAAATTTTCTTTTTGTCATACCTTGTCTAAGCCACATTATATCCTTTATCAAGTCCCTTTGATTTATTCATTTCATTTTTGTTAGGTTGTGGAGATATGATTTTTGAGCAAACTTATGGAAATAACTATTATGCTTTGATTTGAGAGCTTAATAAACCCTAAACACTTTTAGTGTATAGAGTGAAATCCTTGAGAGGGTGTCAAGTCTTAGTTCATTTGATTTTGATTGAATTGGTGAGATGTTACATTTTAATTCTAGCAATGCATCCTATGAGTACTTATTCTCTTAATTGTTACTTTGATCTTAAACCTTCAATGTGAATTATCTTTTGGATACTTCTGGATAACATAAAAGGAGATGAAAGGTTGCTATGAGGATACTTGATGTATGCTTAAGGACAAGCATGAGTACAATGTGGGGGAATTTGATAAGATGTTATTTTGATATATTAATTGGAATTATCTCTTTTGTTTTGGATATATTTTGGTTCTTAAATAGGAAACTTAATGTTTGTTTTGTTTTAGGAGATGAAAAATGGAGATTGCATCAAATTGAAACATTATTGGTGAAAATCACAAAATTTGAAAAATTAGACATATTATTATAGTGGATAAGGCGAGATCACGCTTAATGCCAGATTCACTTGAAGAGCTCGAGTTTAATTAGGAAACTTCTTCCCATCCCTATTATGTATAGAATTTGATTTGCTTTAGAGAGGATTCTTTGCAAGATATAACTAGACAAGGGTTGGAGTAGGAAAGAAAGAGGGAGAGACATCTTTCACCTCTCTAACTTTCTTTTTTTCATTTTTTTGATTTTCTCTCAATCTTTCATCCTTCTTCTATTTTTGGTGTTGAAATTTAAGCCATGTGTGGCTAAACTCAATCATTATGATTTAAGGGGATTAAAGCTTCTAATTGTAGCCTAGTGACATTTTAATCTATATTCGTGTTTTCATTTAAGCATTTCTTGTTTTGAGTTCTTATATTTCATGTATAATTAATGAATTCAGTGATTCATAATTGTCATGAAGGATTGGTAAAAGTAACAAATATGTTACTTATGAATTTGCATATTTAGCTTATAATAAGTAAGAAAACTAAGTTAAAAAGTTACAGTTATCTCAATTATTTAATTTAGGGTTTAGAATTTTTCACTACGCTTATTACTATCATTTAACTGATATGGAATGCTATCATACTCTGTTAATTGATGGTATGTTTTGGTTTGAATACTGAGTTTGAACCACTTAATTTAAGAAAATTTAAGACTTACTATGGCTATCCTATTATGTATCAGACTAGCTGCTTAAATTGTGACAATTATTCTTTTTAGACCAATGATCAATGTTACAATTAGATTAGATCTTTCCCTTGAATTAGAGTTTAGTATTCTTGAATTTCTCACTTTTATATTCAGTTATTTTAATTTGATTTCTTATTAATTTTAGTTAATTAGATAATTAATAAAACCCCCACTTTATTTTATTAATTGAAATTAAGAAACTAGTGTTTAATTTTCTTGCGATTTGTCCTGGTTCTATGATTACTACAAGAAGTTAGAGAATCGGAAATAATTTTAAAGGCTTTGACAACCCAATCAATAGTCCAATCTACTAGCTAAAGTGATGCATTCATAGACTTTAGTTTTTCTATCCTAAGCTTCCTAAAAATAAATAGAGTCATTAGATTAATACTAAAACCTAAATCAAATAAGCAGCTAATATCATTAGAAGCATTAAAGAATAGTAAAACTCCCTAGATCTTTTTAACTTTAGAGGTAAATTTTTATGTAATATTTTAATACACTCCTCGGTTAAAGGAATCATAACACACTCCTCAAGTTTATTTTTGTTAGAGATTATGTTTTTAAAAAAATTTATAAATAATGGCATCTAAGCTAATGCTTTAGTAGAAGGTATATCTAAGCTAATGCTTTAGTTGAAGGTATACTTATGTGAAACTTATTGAAGATATTTAGGAACTTTTTGAAGTTGTATTTATGCTTCTTCTTATCTAGCATGTAATGGTATGGAATTGGTTTCACATAGGGTTTTACAGTGGATCAAGGGATCTACTTCTAGTTGACACTCATTAAATATGGAACTGATGTTGATTTATTTTTTCCCATCTTGGTCTCACTGTCTTCCTCATATGTTTTGTTTTAATTTTTTCACTTCCTCCTCTTTAACTTTAGCTTCAAATGTTTTTCAACTTCTAACTATAATAGCTAACACTTAATCTCTAAGGTTTACCTCAATATTACTAGGAAGCTTTCCTTAACCTTGTTCACTCTTTACCTTAGCTAGTTGGCTCACTTGCACCTCTAAGTTATGAATGTATACAAAATTAGATTGCACCAACTTTTTAAGTTTGTTTACTTAAGATGCAAAAATTTCCAAGTTATTAAGTTTTTCATCTACGAAAGACATGTATTATTTGAGCTTCTCTTTTATCCTCTGGTTTTGGAACAATGGTTATTAAAACTAAGGTTGTTATTAGAAACTAGGTGGTCGTATAAGTATGCTTACTCTAGACCTTTTCTATTTCTAAACAAATTTTAGCGAGTTCTCTAACTTGGATCGTAAGTGTTTGAGAAGTGTTGTTCTTTACATCTTATATTCCTCTATAAGTAGCCATGTAATTAGCTTCTTTGCTGTAATTTTAGGTCAACTCTATATTCATGCATGCATGGGAAGGATTCCAATAGATGCCCTATTAGTAGTATGCCTTCTAATGCCTGTATTTTGATTCATAAACATCTTTATTTAATTAAAAAGGTTAGCTATTTGTTATTTTAAATTTGAAGATGCTTAAACCTTTAAAGGGGAAGCCTTTAAGTTTCCCCTTACTACTTTAGTTGATGAAATTTTCTCCAAGGTATCAATGATCTCCTTATCTTTCTTAACTATTTTTCTTGATATAATCCTTTTCGTTATAGCATCAACCAAATTATGACATGTCAAATTGAGGCTTTTGTAGAAGAACTACCTAACTAGTTGCTATAAGGGTTTATAGTGCAGAAATTGGCTAATCAAGGCTTTGTATCATTTTTAAACTTTGTAGATTGCTTCCCCCTCATTTTATTCAAAAATTGAGATTTACATCCTTAGGTTAGTGATCTTATATGGAGGGAAGAATTGTAACATGAAGGCATTATACATTTGCTTCTAGTCCTTTAAAAATCCACCCTAATCAAGATCAACCATATCTTGTTCTATCTCTTCTGCAATAAGGAAAGCACTTGATGTTTCATAATTTTGCCTTATCTTTAGCAATCAAAGTCTTCTGTAATCTTATCATAATATTTTCAGAACTTATTATTTTGTTTATTTTTGTAGGATAAGAGTTGAAGATGTTATTTTATTAGAAAAAAGGAATTTTGCTTAAATCCTCATTTGAAAATTTAAATGAAGGAGAAATCTCAACTATAATCAAAGGTAAATTAAGGATATTTGGACTAACAAAATGGTTTATTTTTCAAATTGGGATCAATTATAGGAATTGAAAATTAGAAAAAGAGTTTGGCGAGATCTTAGGTGTGGGCATGATCAGTGAAAACTATAATTTCTAGACTTTGAATTTGTAAGAGGAAAACATGTTAAAAGTAGTTCAAAAACTAACTTTGGCCATTTTTGGGTGAAAATCATTGGAGTTATGATTTATGGGATCTAAAGAATTATAACCACAAGATTTCCATATAGGTTTCAATTGCTATAAATAGAGCCAAGGTGTGAAGGAGCAAGACATCCATTTTCCAACTTCAATTTCCAACTTCTCAAAATTCTACTTTTTCTTTCTTTAGGAGATATTATAGTAGTATCTTTAGAGTTACTAATATAAATGATCATTGTTGGATAAGTCTTTTATTCTTCACTGAAGGAAGTTTGGAAGTCACTTTGGAAATTTAAAGATTAAGAGGTAATTGGGTCTTATAGTAAGTATTTCATTTACTCATCTATTGAATTAATTTTTATGCTTTTATTTTATGATATTTTCTAATAATTGTAATATGAACAATTAGTTTATTGATTGAAATGATCATTTTCTAGATTAAATTTTGAATACATAAAATTTTAGTTTTTTAATCATTTGTAGCAATTAAGAGTTTAAATTGTTACGTCAAAAATTATCCTTTTAAAAATAACAGTCAACTAGATTAAATGCAGCTGCGAATGTTGTGATATCTTATTTCAATGGTCATTCTTTTCTTAAAGCTATTGTTTAATTAAATTTTAGATTGAATATAAGGTTTTTAAGCAATAAGGGTTGATTGAATTATGTGTTTTCGATTAACTAATCCAAGAAAAAGATGGATATTTACTTTTATGTCGAATACAAGATTGATGAAATAATTATTTTTTTATTAATGGTCAATCATAGTTCCAAGGGTGGAGGCAACCATAAATCAAGGTTCGTTTTATTACAAATTCTTATTTTGTCACTTTATTTTTTATTGCAAAATTGATTAACCCCTTTTATTAATTATTTTCTTTCGTAATAATTGACAAACAAGAATTCCTCATGGGATTGACTCCTACTTCCCTGTATTTCATTTGTTTAATTGTAGGAATTTGGGAAGTAGGTAATTCAAGTCGTCACTTTTGGATCTCTTATCTTGCATAAACTACCTAGAAATAAACAAAAAAAACACTAAAATAAAAAGAAAAATACTAGAATTAAAAATTATTAAGTAAATAGTCATCGACAATGATGCCAAAAATTTAATATAATCTATTTACAAGTGCACAAGATTGATTCTAGTATGCAATAAAAATTTGATTATTCTAATCGATCCCAAAAAGACTATAATACTATATTTATTAATCCTTGTCAAATGATTGAACTAAATAAAACAAAATATTATGATAGAGTGATGGGAAAAAGTACAAATTTCCACATCCTAAAAAGTTTAAATTAGTCCTTATCGTCATCTATGGTATCATGTTACACCTTAATGTTTCCAAAATGATATTTATAGTACCCTAAATCCTAAAAAAGTTAAAATTTTAATAGTTTCTAGTGTATGGATCATCAATTTATCCTTTGTGAAATCATAACTAGGCAATGGGGACTAACTAGACATTAATGTAATCTTAAAAATGATTTCATTAAACCTTGGTTAAAGGTGTGCTTTTCACCTTAATGTTTCACATAAGGTCTAAATAAGTCCATACCGTTATCCCTGTTTTAAGGTGTAATAATTACTATTTTATTAACGTTAGAGATTAAAGTATCATGGTAGGGCTTACTTATACTATTTATAAAATGTTGAGGTGTAAATCACACTTTTGGCTAAAGAGTGATTAAATTACTAAACCATCAAAAGAAAGACAATTAAAAGTAAAAGTGAGATCAAGATAACAAAACATTAGGGTTTTAGGGTTCACTTATGAGAAAATTACAATTATTATACAAAATTGATTATCCATGTTAAAATGACAATTAACCTAATTTATCTATGCCCTCCCTCGAGGAACAAGTTTATATTTAATTAAGGAATTACCATTTCTTGTATACATAGTTAACCTTAATCAAACTTATTAAACATAATTAATTTACTTAGTTATCACTCTATTTTAGCAAATCTCTTTCTTTAAACCTACAATATTTATTCTCATATTGCATAGATCATACTTTATCTCTTAATCCTTCATATAATCCCTAAAATGAAATCTATAATGGTCAGTCATAAACTTAACAATTAAGTTCAAAGAGAATAAATTCAACCAAACAAAAATAATTCTTGCATTAATAATTCAAAGATCCTTCACAAACTACATCCCTACCATAACTAAAACAAATCAATCTTAATATAAAAGAAAGTAAAGAAGGAAAAATAAAATAAGACATCCCAATTATGTCCAAATTGAGGTGAATCTTCTTATAATTATTAATCTCAGTCCTTACTAGATGTTAAAAAAACCTTAGAATAATCACTAGAAATCAAAATGGCTATCATATACCTTCAAAAAGAAAAAAATGTCGTTAATTTAACTCTGATATAAGTATTTATAGTTAATGTTTACATCAAAGAGTCCTAAGGTGATTAGACTTTTAATTTTGCATGTCCTTATAGTGTATGTCATGAGAATCAATATCATACTAGCTTCCAAATTGATGTTGGTTTTCTTTTGGAATTTTTTATCTAAAATTTTGACAAGTTTGAGCAATAATCATAAGTACCACTCTAAGTTTTGTTTTGTTTTTTAATTTCTCCTATCTAGTGTGTAATAAATACCTGATTCTTTCTTCTAACTAGAATTAGCTTTTGGTTCTTTAGCTCTTGAAACCAGTGAGAGACATTTTCTTACCACCTAATTATATTTAATGCCTTTCTCACCTTTTTAATTAATTTTCTAATTTTTGACATCTTTGAGTTTGCATCAATCTCTGATGCATTTTACAAAGTTTTTTTCCATCTTATTAACTTCTAAGTGACTCTAATATCTTCTTAATCAAAACATTATAGGGAATAGTGAACTTAAATATAGGATTTCTCCTTCAGATCTTTACATACAAGATAATGAACTAAATATAGGAAAATAACATTTAATGCATATAAACATTCTATGAAGATGCTAAATTACAACTAATTTAATCCCTAATATTACATAAAATATAGTTAATCAAAAGACTTACATCATAAAGAGTCTTAATATTTCTATATAAAAAAATTTCCTTATATTTTTAATATAATTATATTTTGTAATCAATAGTAAAAGTATAGACAAGTAATTATATTATTAATATTAGTTTATGTCCTACATCTAATCAGTTAGTTGTAGTTTAGTGACAAAATTAATTTAAAAGGAATTATTTATCTTATACATATTCATATGCATATGATAAAGTGCATGGGATAAGTATACATTGCGAATGAAATTATGATAAGATCATGATTATGATATTCATATTGCATTTATGTATTATCCCTAAATTGTTCCCAGTCATTATTCTACTAACACTAGACATGAATAGAACGTAAAAAGACTAACACACATTATGTTTCTTCATTATAAAGAAAGTAGTTGATATCATAGACTAAAGTATAGAGATACTTAAATAAAGATATGGGAGCTTGTAGAGAACAAATTCACTTAATTGACCCCATATGAGAAGTTCATTTGGAACATTACTTATATGCCTATAAAAATTTTCATTTTGATGATTGTATAAGTGATTTTTGACTTATCTCCAAAGTTATCTCATATAGAGATTTTTATGTTTTCATACTACTTATGACCTATTTTAGTTAAGGGTAGCTCATTCGATAGCCATTAGATATAGTGTGAACTATATGGAGGTAGTTGAGTGATCAATATATGATTTTTCACCCTAAAGCGATTAAGGAAAATATTCCATTGGTCTCGATTAGTATTGATATGGAAATCCTTAGCTATGGTAGAATGACACTTTGAAAGTAGCTTTTAAATTTCATTAATTGAATTAAATACTAATGACGGAGAACTAATAGATTGGATTCAAATATAGTAGACATTAATTCCATAGTCTATGTCTAATCAAAATAATGTATGATGAAATGATTGTATTATATGAAAAAATCATGCACATAAAGGTTAGTCAAAACTACTTTCACATTTCTAAATATTTGGGTGGCCATGATGCATTGCTAAATTCCAATCTTGACTTATGTATATAAATTGTTTAATTAGAGAATTAATATAAATTAAAGGAGTTTAATTTATCTAGTCCTAAAGATAATTTAGACTTATAATTTATATCCACTGCTAACATATTTAAGGCCTACTAAGTCACATATAGAGCAGGTTAAAGAGTGAAAATTATTCTAATCAAAATTTAAGAAACTTTATGATTAAATATGAGATATTTAACAAATAAGGATAAAAATATGATACGAGATCTTATTTGGGTATAATTGGTATTTAACTAAAATTAATATAATTCTAATTAAATTTTAATTAAAATTGAAATTGAAATTGAAGTTTAATTAAATTACTAAAATAAATAAAGCCTATTATAAATAGGTTTAGGCTCTAAGGGAGTTAGCACTCCTTGCTTAATCGTTTCTGCAATAGTTGTAGAGTTCTCTCAACACATTATGTGGATACTACCAGAGTCTAAACATTTGTAAGGCTACGGTGGTTAAGATGAGCTAATTTCAGAAATGGTTTAAGAGAAACAATAAGAAAAATTATCAAGCTTCATAATAAGGTATGAATTAAGATTCATGCTTTATTTTGATTTATGTGTTAATGATTTTATAAAATTTTGGTGATCCTAGCTTTCGAAAAATCAAATAAAAACTTTTATAATTATTTCGCTGGATGCAAAATTAGATCTTACCACAATTTCCCCATAGTGGTATTATAGCCAACTTTAGTACTATAACTTAATTAAAATATGTTTGATTGTTATTAATTAATTTTAGGATTGAATTTGCAATTCTTATAAACCCTAAAATCAGATTTAAATCATATTATTTTAATTTGAAGAGTTCAAATTATAGAATCCTTAACTTGAAAATTCTAAAATTTTGATTTTAGAAATGTAAGAACCCTTAAGGCAAAAAAGAATTTCATGAGTTCTTTGTTTACAAAATATGAATTTTGGAAGTTCATAATAAAAATAACCCTTTAAATACTATGACTTGAACTTGTGTTAGAGAAGGAGGTAACATAATTAAGGGCTAGATGTGGGGTTGTGCACCTTAAAGAAGATGTGTTTTGTGTTATCATATTGCTTAGTCATTGATGAAGTAAAGCTCTATGAGAAAGATGCCATCCAGTGTTGGGAAATTGGGATAGGATCTGATCGCGACCACAGTGGAATAATTATGAGCCATTTTCATATTTTGATTTCAAAAAAACCAAGATCACTTTAATTTAATAAAATTATTAACATATAAATCATAATAAAGCATGTATCATATTTCGTACCTTATTTTGAAGCTTAATCCTTATCTTGTTGTATCCCTTGAACCGGTTTCAAAACTGATCCGTCTCAAACATAGTAGTCGCACAAGTGTCTGACCTTAAATGCTATCCACATAGTAGGCTTAGAGAACTTTGTAACTCTTACAGATAGGATTAAGCAAGCAGTGCTAGCCTATTAGAGCTTAAGTCTATTTATATAAGTTTTGTACGTTTTAATAATTTAATTAAAATTAAATTCTAATTTTAATTAAAATTTAATTAAAATGCCCAAGTAAGATCCAATATCTCATATTGATTCTTATTTATTAAATATCTCATATTTAATCATAAAGTTTTCAAAACTTTAGAATCGAGTCTAATTTAATTAAAATATCTTTGCTCTCTTCAACCCATTTTTTATATATGAGCCATTAGGTTCCCAATATGTTAGAAATGATTGTAAATTATACTTATAATTCATAATTAGAATTAGATAAATTAAAACTCCTTTTAATTTATCTTTAATTCTCCAAATAAA
>JANQAP020000139.1:3957486-3970489 GCA_026874005.2 Erythroxylum coriaceum
ATTGTTCTATTAAGGTTAGACATTAATAAAACGTAAAAAGAATAGCACATGTTATGTTTTTCCTTATGAAGTAAGTGATAGATCTTGTAGGTAGAGACCCTTAAACAAATGTGTAGGTGCTTGTTAGAGAACAAGTTTACTAAACTAACCCTATATGAGAAATCTATTTGGAATATTACTTATATGTTTATGAAAATTCTCATTGTGATGATTATATAAGCGATCCTTTGACTTGATATCATTAAAGTTATCTTGTATAAAGATTGCTATATTTTAATGCTACTTATAACTTGTCAAGGATAACTCAGTTAGTATTCATTACAAAGATCATTAATTGAATCAATAACTAATGATGGAGAATTAATATGATTAGACTTAAAATAAAATAGACATTAATTTCATACTCTAGTTTAATCATAACATTATATGATGAAATGATTCAATTATACGAAAAAATTATGCATGAAAAAATTAGTTAAAACTACTTTGACATTCCTAAATATTTAGGTAGTTATGATGTGTTGCTAAATGTCAATATTGATTTATAGATATAAATTGTTTAATTAGAGAACTAAAGATAAATTAAAGGAGTTTAATTTGTCTAATCCTAAATATGATTTAGGGGTTATAATTTGTATCCATTGCCAACATATTTGGATCTCTTATAGGTTGCACATAAAGAACGGTTGAAGAGAGAAAGATATTTTAATCAAGTTGGACTTGATTATAAAGTTTGAGAAACTTTTTGATTAAATATGAAATATTTAATAAATAAGGATCAATATGAGATATTAGATCTTGTTTGGACATAATTAGTATTTAACTAGATTTATTTATAATTTTAATTAAAGTTTAATAAAAATTAGAATTTAATTTTAATTGAATTACTAAAATATCAAAAACTTATTATAAATAACTTGAAGTTTAAGGAGCTAGCACTCAGTTACCTAACTCTTTTCTCTAATAGTTGCAGAGTTTTCTCCACTTATTTTATAGAGATGAATCAATTTTAAAAACGATTTGAAAGATATAATAAGAAAAAGATCATACTTTGAAATAAGGTATAAATTTTAATATTTTGCTGCATGCGGGACAACCCTAACATCAAAGAATGAGAAAGAAAAAAGCTTAGAAGACTCGAATGCTTTTACTCGAAACATTAGAAAAAGAACATATATATTTAACAACATAAATTGGGAAATATTTGTGTATGTGATGTATAATTTCAATCTTTTCCTTACAGAAGTATGATAAATTCTAATGCATATGATTTGATAGTTGGAGAAGAGGGATTACAAGCATCCGAATTTCCAAGGTAGCCAAGATCTTGCAATCGGTTCGGTATGTAAATTGGAAAAAGATAGAATCTCGACAGACTTCAAAAGTAAACCAAAGAGCAAAAACGGAGTACAAATCAGGTCAACTGATATAGTAGAATTTGCATAGATATAGATTAGCCCATATCCTACCTTATCGGAGCAAGGTATTGAAATGAATTTGGCATTATCACTTCTTTCTAAATTTTTCTCATGATAAGGATTGGTTTAGAGATAAAAGTTATCTCCGTGATAAAAGCTATGTCCTTGACGACTTCAAGTAGTTGAAAGCAAACTCATACTAAACACCACGGGAGCTGGAAACAGATTAAACTACATAACTTAAAAAAGTTCCAATGGTGGACTTAAATTACAAAGGAAAAGCCATGAAAATGACATCATCAAACTAACTAACCTAATAATTAATGCTAAATGATCGAGAAAAAATAGACAAGTTTTTATCACATCTAGATTGCAGGGCAGCCTTCAGCATGAACACCTGGTGCGGTAGGACAGCTTGCCAAATCACAGTGATCACCACTATCAACACCCCACCAAACTGGACCATATATGTTAAAGGTTTGGAGGGAAAAGAAAAGGAGTATAGCCATAAATGCAACACCAGCGTCCAATGAAGCTGATAAAACGTAGGTATGTCTAGCCCACCAGCTCTTGTACTTTCTGTAAACGTAATAGTTGAATATCACTCCTACAATTGCCCAGCTTATGTAATGTACAGGTCTTGCCGGTGGCAACATTGAAGTGGCTGATAAGATAACCGGCACGTTCAGGAATTGGATCCATTTCTTCTCAGGGTATTTGCGTGCCAAAATCCAATGTGGAAATGGAAGAAGGAAACCAATAAGGAATAACCAATTCAACGCCCCATAGACACCTAGTGTTGAGAACATCCTACGTGGGCCTATAACTCCCCATATAATTGAAGCATTATAAAAGACATCATCCCCAGGACATGCCCATGGACTTCCATCTGGTAGCAACTCGGGTCTACATATGTTCTTAACACTTGTAAGAAGAAACCATGCTGTGCTAAAGCAAGTGGTTGAAGAAACTACAGTTCCAACCAACTGCAATTGCAAATTTTCTCAATAATGGTGAGAGTAATATATGATATCTATTTATTTATATGAAGAAAGTTCTTAGTAACTCAAAATATGGGACTGACTGCAAGTACCTGCACGATGAACATTGATTTTGGTGGAATCTTCATGTAGTGGCCCAATTTGAAGTCTGCAAGAAATGTGAGGGCTTGTGCCATGCTGATATAACCATATGTCTTAAAAGCTACGTTAGCAAGAGGTCTTCCAGGATATATATAACCTATAATCAATTCTGTTATCACGTTTAATCCCATTTGCTGCATGTTAAAACAAGAAACTAATCAAAATTTCACTCGAGATTTACTATTTTCTTTTAATATATTTGGGAATAAAAAATAGATACGTACAACATTTGTTGAGGCTTGAATGATCCCAATGGGCAACGTGAAGAAAAGTGCAATAGCACAAGCCATGAGAAGTCCCCACCATGGAAGCTGTAATTGTCTATTAAATCCTTCCACAGCAAGAAATGAAAGCCCAACACTTATAACCAAAACAGTAGCAAACCACCATTCAGGGACTCTTTCATAGTTCTTCTTCATTATTCTAGCGTGCACATCATCCAAATTGTCTTTAGCCTTGCTCACTAATCGCATCATTGTTCTATCCACAAAAACACGCACAAATAAAAGAAACAAGAATGTTATGAAACCTTAATAATTTACATATCTTGATCAATGAGATAATTAAAAGTCCGTACTTTCCATGGAAGAGTGCCACATGCGAAACAGTAGCTGTCAAATTCGCAAAACTCAATCCGTAGACAGTAGCAAACAATACACTGAGATAGAGCTTGCTATAGTTGTTGTACTCGTTTAGATTGATGTCGAAGGAAACTGGATCTAAGATGCGAGTAACATTGTATGTCTGACCAGTGGAATCGAAGGTGTGGGAGGATAAGATTGGGAATTTGTTGGCATCGTAGGTGTTAGTCCAATAAAGACTAGGAGTAATAATGTAAACAACAATGAAGAAACCAACCATAATGTTGGCAATAGTATGGAAAGGGTTAGCAAGAGGAGTTCCCAAAAATCCAGCAATTGTTGACCAATCCAATCCCAAAGAACCAATGCCGAGACCATTTCTCCCTGAACCAATTTGTTGAGCTGTTACTGAATGCTTCCATATCCAGCAAACGAAGGACATGGCAGATAATGAAGGAAAAAGGTAGCTTGGAAGCGTGTAGTAAGCGAAGCTTGATACGAAAGCCATTGAGAAAAATTGCAGTCTGGTAAGTTCACCCCTTTCCCTTTTCTCTTCATCATGCAATGTCCTGTAAATTTTCCGTCCCATATTTTATTTGTACCATTATCGATAGATTTACTTGAGTAATCATTATTATACTACCTACCTAAAGAGAGAGACTTGGATTAGGTTTGAAGGCCACCACATGTAAGGCGATTCCACTAGAATTTTTCTGAAAATGCCCGCCCATCCGTATCCAACCAGCTGAGTTTTATGAGGTCAGACAACAGCTTAATAATCCACACATAGTTAATGTCAAATTTTATGTACAGAATGTAATGACATACCTGAGTTGTCTGCACTAACAACATAGCTGCCACTGCATTCAATTTCCTCTTATAAAAAGCCATCACAATTGTAACAATCGACACTGCATAGGGTGTCCCTCCGCCACAATTAGCAAATATGGTGATCAACACATGTTCTTTAAGAGTGAAAGGGCCTGGATTCAGTGAAAATGACCATTTGGTGAGTGGGACATGGATTTTCTTATTTGGAAGAGTTGCAGCCAACAATTTTCCAAGTGGAAGAGTCACAATCTGTGCTGAAATTGAAGTAACTGATAACTGATTTTGACGGTAACCAAAGAACTGATTCGCAAAAGAAAGTAGCACGCATGCTGTTATCCCCAGAACCCATGTTCGAAACGTTAGGGCCGGCTGAGTAGGATCGTCGGTGATTGGAACTGTTAACCTCACTTGCTCGATTGGATTGTCATTTACTTCTTCTCCAGCTCCTGAGCCATTTTTTTCTTTTTGGTAGGAAAAAAAAAGAACACCGTTATAAGTATATGTTACTGTATCAGTATAAAATTATATTTTCAGAGGAAAAAACAAAGATGGTTTACCTTCAGGCTCCATGTTGAAGCTTGAGGCAGGAGCTGACATAGTTTTCTGTTGTTCTGATCTCTCTTGCTTTCAGTTTCAAACGCAAGATATATAAGCTAATCCTGTGGTTTGGTCAGTGCCAGCTACGTTCCCTCAAAAACAGGCGGCATTAACAAAATACTCTAACGGAAAATCTTATAGCATTGTGTAATTAATTATACGTGTACTCTACCTTTTAAACTCATCCTAATAATTTAAATAAGTCTACAATCATATCTATCTAAAAGCATCAGGAGTCAATCATCTTTCATACTTCAAATCAGACAACGTGCCAAATTAAGACTCTTAACCAAATTAAAACTAATCCATTCGGGGCTCCAAATCTTTTATGCATCTTTTTAACTAATAAATTATAACTAATTTAACAAAATTTGTTGTTTTAACAGAAAAACCAATTAAAGTTTGTATTAGTCATATATGTCTTCAAACAGCATTAAATTTGCACCGAAACCGAAACAACATTTAATTAGATTAAATTACACTTTGTGCTGAAAGACTTGTCCTGGAATTTCTTGTTTGGGTAAATCTTTTACTAGGCACGAAAACAAGGATGCACACAATAGTAGCAGACTTGGGGTAAAAGACGTAGTAAGTTTCCTGAACGTTTCATTTTGATTATATTTTGAAAAAATAGGCTAAGAGAACATGTCACAGTAACGCTTCCACCCGACATTTAGATCTGAAACACCTGCTCTTCCTCTCACTTGTCTCCTGATTCTGACAGTCTTCATCGACGACGTCAGTTTTTTTTTTTTGGCTTGCCTATGATAATCTATATATTAGTGTCTTCCCAATTAAGAATTCATCTCGAAGAGTTTTAAGATTCAACCAAATTACAATGGCTTGAGAAAAACAAGCTTGTAAAAGACTTTTATTTCATTAAAAAAATATAAGAAAAAAAAGCTTGTAAAAGACTTTTATTTCATTAAAAAAATATAAGAAAAATAAGGGTTCAGCGAGAGAGATTGCTCTTGTTACCATTTAAAAAAAAAAGAACGTTAGAAGGCTCAAATGCTTAAGTTGGAACATTCTATTCGATAATTCATTTGGATGTAACCTTAAAAAGTAAAGAAACAGTATATAAGCAATATTATAAAATCATAGAAGAGTTTGTGTATGTGATATATTTCTTTAGAGATAAACATAGCCTTTATATATCTGTTAGATATAACCTATATCTTTTAAGCTCTCAATAATCTATACTTGGATGCAGATAACAGGGTTTTAAGTGTTATTTTAAACCAATAACGATTGTTTTTTCTAGAAAGTAAAATCTGTAAATATATCATGAAAGTAAATTACAAAAGGATCACACTTTAGAAAGTCCATCTCCAAGCTCTCCACCTCTACTCTACACATTCTACACTTCATATATATGAGAAAGAAGTTATATTGAGCTTAAAAAAAATCGAAGTTTCTAAATTCTCCATATAGAGACACCAATGTGCTGTCACATTTCATTGCAAATTGGATGAAGATAAATTGCTCCCTTATGCTTGCTAATGTTGAGGTAATCATTGTGCTTAAGTTCTTTTCCTTGCCTGTGAATCTTTTTGAGTTTCTTTCTTTCCATAGACAATGCCACTAAATAGGCATTTTTATCTTCTTTGGGTATTGGATTTACCAGTATCCATTAAATAATGTAAGCTAAACTAGAAGATTCAATATCCTAATGGCATAGTTTAGTAATCTTCTTTAGAATTTGTTTGGAGATTCTACATTAGAAGAATAGATGGTATCTATTTTCATCCTTTAGCTTCTTACATAAAGCAAGCTTTTAGGTAAGGATAGATATCTCAGTTTATCCATTGTACTAAGCTTGTTCAACATTGCCAACCATAATAGAAAACTAAAAATTGGCTTAAGATTGCTATTCTATATCAGTATGCTCCATTCTACCTTATATCCAATCCCTTGTACTAGTTCCTTGGTTTTCTTATTTGTTAAGCCAACCACAAGTATGTTATGCCAATAATAGATATCCTTATTTTCTGGATTAAAGAGCTGGATTGTCATCCTTTTTCTCAGCACTTTTACAAATTGTGCCTAGGTTCTATTTTCCAGTAGAACTTGCGCTTTGACTTTCTGAGGAAAAGTGGAGAGAGTTGTCATTGCATGTTGATTCTGTATAAGAGCACCATAACCATTAAAATTATCAAACCATAAAGAGGCCTTGTCTCCTTTCCTTACTTTATAGGTTACATTTAGTTCAACTAAGCTTCTTAACCTGAGGAGTTGGGTATAAAACCAAGAATGTGAAGCTTTGGAACCATAGCCCAATGGCTATTTCCCTTCGGTATATAGCTGTGAAACTAATTGATCCACAATGATTCCTTGTCCATTAGAATTCTCCATATCATCTTTAAGATTATTATTCTCTTGCTGCAATTTATAGTTTCCAATCCTAGTCCACCCTCTCCTTATGTTATGCATACATCTTTCCAGCTTACTTGTTTAACTCCTCCACCTTCTCCCACATTTCCCTATAAAAATTGCTTTATCATCCTTTCCACAATCTTAATGAGATCTTTTGAAAGAAAAATATGGGGGCACCAGTACATATGTATTAAGGAGATAACATATTTTAGAAGTTGTAACTTGCCTCCATAAGTTAATGGTCTATTCATCCATGCACCTAGTCTTTTCTAAATTTTCTCTATCAGTGGGAGATAATCCTTATATTTGAGTCTTTTGGTGGAGATTGAGAGTCCTAGATATAGTAGAAGGGTTGTGCTTAGTCATTCTAGTAATTCAAGCAATATTTTCTGTATGGTGTGAAGCACTCTCTGACAGAGAAAATGGCTCTTGTAGATGTTAATCCCGAGATCGGATAGCTTATTGAATCTTTGTAAAGTATTCATCAATTCGAATATTTTACTTTACAAAATGAGATCATCTATAAAACATAAGTTTGTTTGAGAAACCAACTTGCATTTAGAGTGTTACTTAAAGAAAGAGGCATTTGAGACATTATATTTCAATAGATGAGTGAACATTTCCTATCGATGATGAATATGTAAGGGGAAAAGGGTCCCCCTATTTGAGACCTTTAGAGCCCCTAAAAATTTATGTTGGAATGCCATTCATTAGAATACCAAAAGAGGTACATGTAATGCATGCTTTGATCTAGTTTATGAACTTTTGTGGGAAATTCAATATTTTAAGTGTCTACAGCCAGAAAATTACACTATAAAATTCTTTATAAAGATCCGCTTTAGTAGCGCGATCTTATGGAGAGTTTAATATCCAATCATAAGCTCCTATACTATTAAAATGTTGTCTACAATTTATTTACTGCTAAAAAAAGTTCCCTTGTTTCCACTGATTATAGAATTCAATACTAATTTCAATATATTAGCCAACAACTTTGCTATGATCTTGTAAAGGAAGTTAGTACAAGCAATTGGCCTGAAATCACTAAAGGAAGATGGATTGGAAGATTTAAGACCTAAAAATGAGTATGTTTTATTGATTTCTTTCAACAAAACTCTCTTATTGAAGAATTCATTCACTACTTCCTTAATAATTTTTACTGTCTTTTCCAAGTTTTGTGATAGAAATTGTCATTAATTCCATATGGTCCTAGAGCTTGCATTCCATTCCTTTTGAACAGTACTTTTTCAATTTGCTTGTTATCTACTGGTTTGATTAAATTAGTACCTTCTTCCTTAGAGATCCTTGTAGGAATAAATAGCCTTAGAGTTTCTAAAGAGGAGTTTGTAGGCCTTCCAATTCCCAAAAGAATTTTAAAGAATTTCACTTCTTCCTTTTTAACATACTCTCATTTAAAAACTACTCCACTATTCTTATCAATTATGGAGCTTATCCTATTATAGTTTCTTCTGGATAAGAGAGCGTTAAAGAAAATTTAGAGCATTTGTCTCTCTCCTTTAACTAACTAACTCTATTACAGATTTATGATTATCAAGTACTTGCTAAATAATTTTTTTGTGCTTTTTTTCTCCTTACTCAATAAAAACCAATCTCCAAGTTTGTCTGCAATTGAATTTTGTATAAAGAAGAGTTTTTCCCTAGCATTTTCAATCTCCATTATGGTATTATGACTTTTTTAGGCATTTAGGAGTTTTAATTCTTGTTTGATTGCTTTTAGATTTTGCAGGCATACAAATTTCTTTGTTTTAATCACTTCTTCTTCCAATCTTTTATCTATAGCATCCTGAAATCCTTCAACATTGAAAAGAAAGTTATTGAACTTGAAAGAAGATTTAACTCTTACCTTTGTGGATAGATTTTCTATCTTTATTGGATCATGATTAGAGAAGCTTGGATCCATGAAAAGAGCATTTCGTTTAGTGAAATCAATTAGCCATTCCACATTCACCATAACTCTATCTAGTTTCCTTCTAGTAAACCATTTGGTTGATTGCTTATTGCTCCATGTAAAATTATGCTCCCCAAATTTAAGGCTAGACAGTTCTGCCTCCTTAGTGCATTCAAAGAGATCTTGGTTGTAATTGGGTAGATTATAATTGCCATCAGCTTCTAATCTGTAAAGTTTAGTGTTAAAGTCTCCACAAACTAGCTAAGGTCCTGAGAAATATCTTTTTACCCTTTTTAAAGTGCTCCAAATGTTAGTTCTTTAAAAAGTAGTTTCGAATCCATAAATAAAGATTACATACACTAAAGAGTTCTCCATCTTAAAGACTATTTGGAATGTACGAGTTGCTCATTAGCTTCTAGTTGTTTCACTTTCACTAGATCATCATTATAACAAATGATGATGGTTACAAAACTATAATATTGATGATTGGAGAGTAATTTCCAATATGATCCCAAATAGTTCGATTTATTCAAGTTTTCCTCCTAATTTTAGTTTTTACTAGAAAAATTAACAAAGCCTTCTCTTTTAGCATAACTCAAAGTATTAAGCTTAGATGGGTAGTTTAGTTCCCTCACATTCCAAAAAATAAAATTCATTTCATAATACCTTTATCTTTGGAGCTTTTTCTATTACCCCTATTATCTTCTTGTTTACACCTTCTTAAAATGTTCCTCTAGATTTCCTTCTAGCTGTTGTTCTTCCTTCATTTAAATTGGCATTATAATTTGAGTGGGGTTTGGAGCTTGAATTATGGGATCACTGTCATTTCCTTTGGTTGGTGTTTTGATTTGCTCCTTTTCCTTAGAGTGAGTATTTTCCTTATCTATTTACGATTGAGAAATTTCTGCAATAAGTAAAGGGCTTTCATTAGTTTAATTAACTTCCTCTTACCCCATCAGTTCAAAATAATCCCACTTCTTAAATACTCTTCCAGTTGGTTTCCATTCCTTCCCTTAAGCTCTTAATTAAGGTCTCTATTGATATGTAATATATACTTTGTCATCCTTTAGTGAATTTCTCGTTGACAGTCTCATTATTTGTATGCTTTCCTTCAGCTCCATCAAAATGTCCATGTTGACACATATCCTTGCAAAGCTAATACATCTTCTCTTGGCAGTGTTTTCACCAATACACAAAGGTTTGGTTAGATAGCTTGCTAGCATACTTAGGCCCTTAGTTGTCCAGTATTCAAGAGCAATGTTGTGAATATTCATCCACAATAGGATGCTTTTTAGCTTGATGTCTTATAACTTCATTTCCTAGTTACCAAGTTTGTAGGAATAAAGGGAGCTGGATGACATGTGCTTAATTGATTGTTTTATTATTTCATAACACTTAGTGATTAATGACATAAAATTGCTTAAGATACTCACTTTAGTTCATATGTGGTTTTAGGCACAATTCGAAAGTGATGGAGCTAAAGTGAGTCAAAAGCATGATATTTGGGTCATTTGTCGAAGATTAATTTTCACTTGTCCTCATGGAGCAAGAAGAAGAAAATTAAAAGACAAAAAAATGAAAACACGAAGAAAAGGATGCATAAAAATTAATGGACAAAGAAGAACATCAATATGGCAGTGCAAAAGTAGAAGCTGGCTAAATGATGGACGTCAACACGTGCATATGTTTACATACAAGGGATGTGAAGCATGAAGAGAAGCAGAAATGACATATAATGGAGCATGAAACGTAGCAGCAAAGAAGCAGAAACGCAGTGCAGATACACAACCAAGGACCAATCGAAACAACATTGTAGGAGAAGGAAAGCAGCTACGTATGCAGATGTTATGCATTGTCTACGTTTAACGCAGGCGTTGTGCGTTAAACGCAGACAACTATAGGTTTAACACATTAAACATAACCCATGCATTTTACTTAAAAGTGCACAATATCAGCATAGGTTCAAAACACAAGAGAATAGTGACAGTGGACCAACTAAGTTAATTTGTCACATCAAAGTGAACAGTAGCTAAGGAAATAGAACAAAGTGAAGCTTGCGGCAGAAATAAAGGGAGAGTAGCTAGGGGTCTTTGGTAGGGTTATTAATGGGGTTGAAGCATTTTTTTCAAGATAGACTCATGGAAGGCTAAACATCTCGATGCCGGTTCGGAGGTGACATCGACGTTGACATCCTGGGTTAAGTGTATTTCACTATTTTTTTATTTCTTTCTCTCGCTAGAAATTGATTGTGTTATCCTATTTTAATTGATTTGGGTTTTGTGTATGGATAATCAGATTTTTGTTATTATTCGGTTATTTGTGTATGAACCCGTTGAGTATTATGAAAAGATGATTTTAATGTGTTCATTGAATCGTTTATTTATAAACCAATTGTTAGAATTTCGATATAATTCGTAATTGTTATGTTGAAATTCATGTGTAGCGACTAATGATTCGTAATCACTAGGGATAACATGACCTAGGTTAAATGACGCATCATATGTGGTTTTGCCTTAATTAATCGGTTTTCCTAATTCGTAATGCTACTGCCTAATTAAAGCTAGAGATCGTATCCTAAGTTATTTGGTAATTAGGTTTAATTAATGATCGTATCTTAATTAAATAAAATCAAAGGAAAAACTCGGGTTAATTATTAACCCACGATTAATAGTTTCCAGGAGAGGTTTAAGAACAACAAATCTGTAAAATATGTTTAATTAGGGTGTAGGCCGAGATTGAACTAAAGAATCAGGATCCTACCGAATTCCCCACTTTTATCATTTTTTGCATGTTTTCTTTAATTTATTTTCATTAGGTTAGTTTTATTTTATTTTCTTTCTAAAACCAAAACCCCCCGTTAAACCTAAACACTAGTTAATTTCATCTCAACAACTTTACACACACTCTCTGTGGGATCGACCTAGGCTCACTACTGCTATAATAGTAGTTTAGTTATATTATTTTGACTAGCGTTATGTCACGCTTGTTGATTTTGATAAAAATTTATATGATATGCTTTGGGTGTTGTTCTTTATCTGAAGCCATTTTGTTCATTTTTTATAACTCTATTCAATTGATTCTGGAAATTGTTTCTAGGGTTTTCTGTCTTCGGGTGTTGTGTTTGCCTATGCATTTTGTCTTTTGATTCTGAAAACCTAATTTGCATCCGCGATTTGTTATGAATGAACTTGTTCTTGCGTTCTAGTTCTTGAACCCTAAAAACAAGAATGTGTGTTTTTCTCTGTTTATCGAACAAGATCTGAATAATTTGTTTTTCATATGTTTGCAATTTTACTACCTGCGTTTATTGGATTTTTGGGTTTTGAATATGGAGTTTGGGTGATAAATTAGTGGCTTGAACGCCACTATTGACGCCTCTCACTAACGGTATTTTACAGCTGGTAGTGCGTTTGGCGTCGCCGCTGGTGGCGTGATGACGCCACTGACGATAGGCGTTAATCGCCCATCGAAACCACTGGCATCACCGCTGTGTGTCATAATGGGTGAAAAATCACCCATGGACAATGTCGGTGATGGAAGACGCAACGACGGTGCAGGCGATGGGTTGGTGGCGTGAAGACGAGAGGTCGATGACAGCAGTTAGGAATCGTTGGACACCGGTTGCAAAAACATGGGTGTTGGTTGGATTTTGTTTTGGGTAAATGTGGAAACACGATTTGATTGTGGCTTAAGCAGTTGCAGAAATTATGGGAGGAAAAAAAAAGGGTTGGCCTTCCGGAGAAGACGATGCGCCCATTGTCTACTAATGCTTCAAACGTGACTGTTGTGTGCACTCCGTTGACTGCGAGCGAGTGCAATGCACGCGCCGACATTTTAAATATTTTTTATTTTTTTTTAAATAAAAACATTAAATTGTCAATTTTTTATTTATTTAATAGAGATTAAATTAATTTATGCTCCTAATAAAATTGGAAAAGTGTTTTACTAAATTTTTGAAAATTGCTTTCAAAAGGAATTTTTTATTTGGAAAGGTTTTGAAATTTAATTTAATTTTTCAAAAGTTGAATTATTAAATTAAATTTATTATCAAATCAATAATTAGAATTAAGAAAAGGTTTTAAATAATTTCTTTCATAATTAGATTATGTTTGAAATTATAAATATAATGAGATTATATTATTTTGATGAGAC
>JANQAP020000139.1:4171903-4189351 GCA_026874005.2 Erythroxylum coriaceum
ATAGAAACTCGCAATATAACATTTCACCATTGTATTATAAGGATAAATAGTGCTTCACCTTCTTTTTTCCCAAAGCTTATTGGTAATAGAATATGGTTTTTCATCTCTTGATTTGGTCCATATTTCTTTAGCCATCTAAAACTGAAAGAGTTCTTCTTATACCAACGTTAAGTTGTACTCATATTGCAACTTTTTCTTAAGTTGTTATAATAAACTACTCTTACCTTGGTTAAAAACAATGTTGATACCTTTTAGGTTAGCTAAAATTCTTTTTCCCTTCTAACAATATTTTTGAATATGTCTCTACTCTAAATAATAAAATCTCATTCATTTTTTTTCATTGGCTTTTGAAGCTCATCGAGGGATCACTCTATATGTTTGTGATCATGTTTTTGCAACTTGATAATGTTAGCCAATAAGCTTCAAAGTCTAAAGTACTATGTCTTATTATCAAGAGCTTCTTGTCCATAACTAATAAAATGGGACAATGGTTTAAATATATGTGGAGAAGTTGCTGAGTTATCCTTTAGAAAAATAATTCTTACCATTTGGGGTTGCAAAATGTCTATTTAACCATTCCTAGCTCATCTTGAACGCTCTCTTTAGTTTGACCAAGTGAATGGACTTTGAAAACAACGTAAATCTAACAAATTACATCAACTAATCATATTATCTGAGTTGCAACAATTCATATTTTTGGTCAATCCTCCCCTCTTCTCATATGAATGTAGATTTTCATTAAAAATCATCCACCATAACCTAAAGGCCACAACTGTGAGAATAAGTAGAGCTTAAGAAATTTCAAAGAGTCTCATGGTTACTGTAACTTAGTCTCCATGTTAAAAGAAGTTGCTTGAAAATTTCTTAAACTATTTTCACTATATTAACATTTTAAGTTGAAATAATATAAAACATTAGATTACTAAAATATAAATTTCTCAAAATGAAAATGATTTAAAAAACTCGTTTCAATGCGACTCTTCAAACAATATTAATGTACCTTATGAATAGTTATTATTGTAATTATTCACAAATTTTTTTATTCATTGAAATGTGAAAATAGGCTAATTAAATCCTTTTTATTGTTTCAATAAAATTTTTTATTATAATCATTAGTTAAAAGTTTGCACTAATTTATTCTCTCCTTTTCAATAAATATATGCTAATGAACCTTCTTATAATATTTAAATTGAAAATTTGTTAAGTTTTGACAATTTTTCTTGCAAAATACAATTTTGTCATTCATAAGGTTTTTTTCCTTAAAATTTAGTGCGTGCCTTATATATATATATATATAGGAGAAAATAAAAATTGGTATTCTTGAAATTATAAATTCACCTTGAAAGGTATAATATATCCTTGACTATAATTCATCACAAATATAAACCTTAGATAATTTTGTAATTAATAATTGTCGTTTAGCTCCATATAAATTATTTTTAAAATTTATTCATATTATTAAATAAGAATTAATAATTTTGATCTTATATGTAAAATTCACTTAAGCTCTTTTAAATGTTGATTTTTCAAATTTTAAATTCTTCTGAGTGAAGTGACTTTGGATTTGGAATTGGAATTTAATGCCCATAGAATAAAGTTACTAACCCCTTAGCAACCTTTTGATGTATACTTCATTAGTAAGAAAGGTCCAACGCGGCCTCCTTTGTTTGTTTTTATCACTTTTCATTGTCCCTTGCATTAAACTTCCACCTGGAAATAAAATTCAGAGAAGAAAGTTCCTTCACCTTTCTAAAACGAGAGAGGATAGAATAACCGAATACTTTCTCACTAGAAAATATTAAATACTCGACTCGAGATTCAGTGGCAATTTAGATCATCCATAAGTAGCTTGTTGTAATGTATTGTAATTTGTTTCATGTCGGTTTTTTTTAGTATTCCCGTTGTTCTTAATTATTATTGTTGCCAAAAATTAATAAAGTTAATTATCTATATTTTTTTTAACTATTCTATAATGTAAGTAAACACATTGTATTGTAGGAGGAGGTCGTACAAAAATTAATTCATCTTATTTACTTTTTATCGCCCATTTTCATTTTTCAGTTCTCCTTGGTCTATAAAAACGCCAAGCACGCTCTTGAGGCTTGTTTCTATTCCACCAGGGTATTAGGATTCTTCACTTCTTCTCTCTCTTCCCTATTTTCTCTCTCTACATGTAAATTTTGATGATATTTAGCAAAACCTATGTTTACACCGCATGTATTCATAGTTTATCGATCCTTTTAAACCCCTGATTTTCCATTCCCTAGTCAATTTTATTCGAAAATTTTGTTTCCGATCACTGCCAAAACCCTACTTGACACACGATTCACTGAGCGTGTGCTTTAGGCTTTCGAATTTGGCGGAGCCTTTCGATCGGTTCTAGATTTTGAAGAATTGATCGTTATACTCCATCGATTTTGATTGTTCGTGTAATGCTCTCTGATTCGCCATGAAGATTAAGCGGCGGAGGTCTCCAGAAGCGGTTAGTAAATTCCCTTTTTGCTTTCACTCCTTTTTTTCTGTGGAAGTGTTTGGGTGTGTGTAAGCTGTGGATGGTGTTGAGTTTGACGGTTGAGTGTTGTTTGAAGTGCGATTGTTATGGATAGTTGAAATTCAATTGATAACCTTTGTTTTTGTATTTGTGCGCTGTTAGCGGTTGTTAATTGAATGATGTTTTTTAGGCTGTGTGAATGTGGTCATATATGTGAAAAGTTGCTCCATTTCTTGATATGTTTACATGTCTTGCTTCTCCCTGGAAATTTGCCTCGCGGTCGTCATTTTTTTAAATTATAATTCATCATCATCAGTGGTATTACGTTGATGGTTCTTTTCTGATTTTTTTACTGAGTTCTTAACTTTCTTCTTCTTCCTGGTTACTTATAATTATTGTCAGATTACGACCGCATCAACTCATTTTTTCAGTAGTTGTGATTGTGAGTTGCTGTTTTGAGCATCTTGTGTAGGGATTCAAAATCTGAAAAGAGTTTTATTTAGTGATGAACTTGTATTTTTTGGGTGTGATTTATGGATTGCTGTTGTAGTCTGTGTTGCTAGTTATCAACTTAGAAGGATTTGTTTGCTGGGTGATCTTTTATTTATATCATAACCCAGGTGCTTTTTTCTTCTTAAAACTCCTAAGTTGTTTTAGCATGTTGATGAAATTGTTTCTTCATTTATGCATTTTGGTGGTCTGTCTTTTTCTCATTCGGTGATTTATCGATTTCATAAAAAATTTGCTTGCATTTTAAACGGGATTGACAACTTATGCCCGTGTCTCCCTTTTCTAACCCACTTTGAATGGATATACTTCAGGGAGTGCTTTGAAATGAAAGAAACTTTGGTCAAGGTTTCTAACCTAATTTTGTTTCTTGGTTGAAAACGAAATTTTAGAGAAAAAGGATCAAAAAACTGAGTTTTCTAAATCTTATATTCAGGTTCAAATTAAGAAAATTTGAATTTACACTAGACAACTGCATGAAGGTGATTGATGATAGTGCGTGCCATTGGGTTATTATGTTGAAACTTGTTTGAGTTTTTATTCCTCTTTGTCAAATGACTAGTTGAATCTATTCTTAATTGCACTACAAGACATTCTAAAGTAATTGATTAATTATGTTGAAACTCACTTCTAGTTTGTACTCTCTTTGGTTAAGGGCTTGTTGAATTCATTATTGTTAGTCTCTGATGATATATTATGGGCATGTACGTTCTCTAATGGATATATGACACTTTAACATATCTTGGAAAGTTTACCCTACTAAATAATAAGAGAGATATTATCATGTTACTTTATAATATACTACTATTTGCAAGAGCTAGATTTTTTATTTCTTGTTACAGTTGGCTTGTTTTCTTTTGCAATTGATACCCAGCAATTTAAGAGGCCTTGCTGACATTTTCACCTTCTATTTTATATCAGCCTCCCAAAGTAAAATCATTCATCAACAGTGTCATTAGCACTCCTCTTGAGAATATAGAAGAATCCCTTAAAGGTTTTGTTTGGGATTTTGATAAGGTGAGTATCGAACCTCGTGTTTCTAGTCTTTAAAACCTTATTTGATGACTTGTGGATGCTTATATATATTTTTATTTGTTTTAAGCTCCATTGACCCAGCTGTTACTGGTGCAGGGAGATTTTCATCACTGGGTTGATCTTTTTAACCATTTTGATTCATTTTTTGAGAAGCACATAAAGCCAAGAAAAGATTTGCAGGTTGAGGATAGTTTTTTGGAATCTGATCCTCCCTTTCCAAAGGAAGCTGTTCTTCAAATTCTCCGTGTTATCAGGATAATTTTGGAGAACTGTACGAATAAGCACTTCTATAGTTCTTATGAGGTATCTCTTTCTTTAAAAAGTTCATTTTCATTCGGTTAATGGATATTCTGTTATATTTTATCTGTTGGCCCTGTAGTGACCACATTCTTTCTTCCATATTTTAGTTGACGTCTCACTTGAGCGTCTATGAACAATTCTTATGTATTCTTTGTCTCCCCTAATTTCTCCTCAAGTATTGATAATTCCCCTTTCGTTTTTTTGCAGCAGCATCTTTCGTCCCTTCTTGCCTCTACTGATGCAGATGTGATTGAGGCTTGCCTTCAAACTTTAGCTGCCTTTTTGAAGAAAACAATCGGCAAGTATACTATTAGAGATACTTCTCTTAATGCAAAGCTATTTTCTCTTGCACAAGGCTGGGGTGGAAAAGAAGAGGGTCTTGGATTAATTGCATGCACTGTACCTAATTGGTGTGACCCTATTGCTTATGAGTTGGGTTGCACCCTCCATTTTGAGTATTATGCATTGAATGAGTCATCGAGTGAGTTAAGTGCAACAGAACAGTCAACACAAGGTTTGCAAATTATTCACCTGCTAGGTATCAACAATGTTTCAGAGACTGATTTAGAACTTTTGAGTAAGTTGGTGGCTGAGTATAATGTACCACCCAAGTTAAGATTTTCACTGTTGACAAGACTGCGGTTTGCTAGGGCATTTGGTTCATTGGCTTCTCGACAACAATACACTTGTATTTGTCTATATGCCTTCATAGTTCTTGTTCAGGCAAGCAGTGATGCTGATGACTTAGTTTCTTTCTTTAATTCTGAGCCTGAATTTGTGAATGAATTAGTTTCCTTACTGAGCTACGAAGATGCCGTACCTGAGAAAATTAGAATTTTATGCTTGCTATCATTGGTTGCTCTTGCTCAAGATCGGTCCCGGCAACCTACTGTATTGGCTGCTGTTACATCTGGTGGGCACCGTGGCATACTCTCCAGCCTTATGCAGAAAGCCATTGATTCTGTTGTCAGTGATACTTCTAAGTGGTCTGTGGTTTTTGCTGAGGCTTTGTTATCTCTTGTTACTGTTTTGGTCTCATCTTCATCAGGTTGTTCAGCAATGCGAGAAGCAGGGTTTATTCCTACTCTTCTACCCCTGCTCAAAGATACAGATCCTCAGCACTTGCATTTGGTTGGAACTGCTGTGCAGATCCTGGAGGCATTCATGGATTACAGTAATCCTGCTGCTGCATTGTTTAGAGAGTTGGGTGGTTTAGATAATACTATCTCTCGCCTAAAACAAGAAGTGTCTTATGTTGAAAAGAGTTCAAAGCAGCAAGTTGAAGATTCAGATTTCGTGGAGAGGAACTTGCAAGTCACCAGTAGTGCTTCCTCAGAATTAGATAATATACATCCTCTGTATTCTGAAGCTTTAGTTTCATATCACAGGCGTTTATTGATGAAAGCTTTATTACGGGCTATATCCCTTGGCATGTACGCCCCTGGGAACACTTCCCGTGTATATGGATCTGAGGAGAATGTGTTGCCACAATGCTTATGTATCATCTTTAGAAGAGCAAAAGATTTTGGCGGAGGTGTATTTTCGCTTGCAGCTACTGTCATGAGTGATCTTATTCACAAAGATCCTACCTGTTTTCCAGTTTTAGATGCAGTTGGTCTTCCATCTGCTTTCTTGGATGCCATAATGGATGGCATCTTTTGCTCTGCAGAAGCAATAATGTGCATTCCTCAATGTTTGGATGCTTTATGCCTAAACAACAATGGTCTTCAGGCTGTAAAAGACCGCGATGCTTTAAGATGTTTTGTGAAAATATTTACTTCTAGAACATATTTGCGTGCCCTTGCTGGTGAGATATCAGGAGCCTTGTCTAGTGGACTGGATGAACTCATGCGTCATGCTTCTTCTCTACGTGGACCTGGAGTGGATATGCTGATTGAGATCTTGAATACTATTGCAAAAATTGGATCTAGTGTTGATGCTTCTTGCACATCTACTGATGTGCCATCCTGCTCTACTTCAGTTCCCATGGAAACTGATGCTGTAGAAAAGAGTCTGGTTTCATCAGATGAAAGGGAATCTTCCAAGACTGATAGTTTAGTGCAGACTACCGAGCAGTTTTCTGATGCTTCAACAGTTAACATCGAGGCATTTCTACCTGATTGTGTAAGCAATGCAGCTCGTCTTCTTGAAACTATTCTTCAGAATGGTGATACCTGCCGTATCTTTGTTGAGAAGAAGGGGATTGAAGCTGTTCTGCAATTATTTTCTTTGCCTTTAATGCCTTTATCTACGTCAATTGGCCAAAGTATTTCTGTTGCCTTCAAGAATTTTTCGCAACAGCATTCTGCTTCTTTGGCACGGGCAGTGTGCTCATTCATGAGAGACCATCTCAAATCAACAAATGAACTCTTATCTTCAATTGGAGGAACTCAGCTTGCTGTCGTAGATACTATTGAGCAGATGAAGGTTCTGAGATGTCTTTCTACCTTGGAGGCTATACTCTCTCTTTCCAATTTCTTGCTGAAGGGAACTTCTACTGTTGTCTCAGAATTGGGTGCTGCAGATGCAGATGTGTTAAAGGATATTGGGAGGATGTACCGAGAAGTAATTTGGCAGATTTCTTTGTTTAACGACTCCAAAGTGGATGAGAAGAAGCATACAGAGCAGGAAGTTGAGAGTAATGATGCATCTTCATCCAATGCTGTTGGAAGAGAGAGTGACGATGATGCAAATATTCCTGTTGTGAGATACATGAACCCAATTTCGGTAAGGAATGGTTCTCAGTCAATTTGGGGTGGCGAACGTGAGTTTTTGTCAGTACTTCGTTCAGGTGAAGGCTTACATCGTCGTAGTCGTCATGGTTTGGCTCGCATACGTGGTGGGAGGACCGGCCGGCACCTGGATGCTCTAAGTATTGAATCTGAAGTTCCATCAAATGTACCTGAGACATCTATGCAGGATGTGAAAAAGAAAAGTCCTGATGTTCTTGTCCAGGAAATTCTTAACAGGTTGGCTTCTACACTGCGCTCTTTCTTCACAGCATTGGTTAAGGGTTTTACATCACCAAACCGCCGTAGAGCTGATGTAGGATTATTGAGTTCAGCTTCAAAGACACTTGGAACTGCTTTGGCTAAAATATTTCTTGAGGCTTTGAGTTTCTCTGGATATTCTACTGCTGGGCTTGATATGTCACTCTCTGTAAAGTGTCGATATCTCGGAAAAATTGTGGATGACATGGCTGCCCTATTGTTTGATAGCAGACGTCGTACTTGTTACACAGCAATGGTTAATAATTTCTATGTCCAAGGAACCTTTAAGGAGCTGCTCACTACATTTGAAGCCACAAGCCAATTGTTGTGGACATTACCTTACCCTTTTCCATCACATGGTGTTGATCATGAGAAGACAAGTGAAGGTCATAAACTGTCCCACAGTTCATGGTTGCTTGACACTTTACAAAGCTACTGTCGTGTGCTTGAGTATTTTGTTAATTCCTCTTTGCTTTTGTCTCCAACATCTGCATCCCAGGCTCAGTTACTTGTTCAACCAGTTGCAGTTGGTTTATCTATTGGGTTGTTTCCTATTCCTAGAGATCCTGAAGTCTTTGTACGCATGCTGCAATCACAGGTTCTGGATGTGGTACTAACTGTTTGGAATCATCCCATGTTCCCGAGTTGTAACCCAGGTTTTGTTGCTTCCATTGTTTCTCTTGTTACATATATTTATTCTGGCGTTGGAGATATCAAAAGAAATCGCAGTGGTGTTGGGGGAAGTACAAACCAAAGGTTTGTCCCCCCACCTCCTGATGAAGCTGCTATTGCAACAATTGTTGAGATGGGTTTTACAAGAGCACGAGCAGAGGAAGCTTTGCGAAGGGTAGAAACTAATAGTGTTGAAATGGCCATGGAATGGTTGTTTAGTCATGCTGATGATCCTGTGCAGGAGGATGATGAACTGGCTCGGGCTCTTGCTTTGTCACTGGGAAATTCATCAGAAGGCTCTAAGGTTGATAATGTGGATAAGTCAGTAGATTCCCAGACTGAAGAAGGGAAACTGAAAGCACCACCTGTTGAAGATATTCTTACCGCAGCTGTGAAGTTGCTCCAAAGTAATGATGCAATGGCTTTCTCATTGACAGATTTGCTCATGACACTTTGCAATCGTAGCAAAGGGGAAGATCGGTTGAAGGTGGTATCCTATCTTATTCAGCAGCTGAAGCTTTGCCCATTGGATTTTTGTACAGACTCCAGTGCACTTAGTATCACATCACGTATTTTAGCTTTGCTTCTTTGTGAGGATGGAGCTGTAAGAGAAATTGCTGCACAGAATGGTATCATATCTGTTGTATTAGATACTTTGATGAATTTCAAGGACAGAAATGTTCCAAAAAATGAGATAGCCGTACCAAAATGCATTAGTTGTTTGCTGTTGATCTTGGATATCATGTTGCAGTCTAGGCCTAAAATCCCTTCCGTCACTGAAGAAGGAAGTCAAACAGATTCTCTTCCAGTTTCATCAGCCCCAGAATCTGTTGCAGAGGAAAAAATTGCACCTGATATCCCTGAAAAAGAATCTTGCAATGCATTTGAAAAAATGTTGGGGAAGTCCACTGGTTACCTGACTATTGAGGAGAGCCATCAGGTCCTGCAAGTCGCTTGTCACTTGATGAAAGAGCATGTTCCAGCTGTGATTATGCAGGCTGTTCTACAATTATGTGCCCGTTTGACAAAAACTCATGCTCTAGCATTGCAATTCCTTGAATGGGGAGGCTTAGCTACTCTTTTCAATCTTCCAAGAGCTTGTTTCTTCCCTGGATATGATACTGTTGTATCTGCTATCATTCGTCATCTTCTTGAAGATCCTCAGACCTTGCAAACTGCCATGGAGTTGGAGATACGGCAAACTTTAAGTGGAAACAGGCATGGTGGGCGTATCTCCCCGCGAACATTCTTGACATCCATGGCACCTGTTATCTCTAGAGATCCTGTGGTTTTCATGAAAGCTGCAACTGCAGTTTGTCAGTTGGAATCATCAGGAGGCAGGACATTGGTGGTCTTATCTAAGGAAAAAGAGAAGGAAAAGGACAAATCCAAAGTATCAGGTGCTGAGGAATCTGTCCGAATTTCTGAGAATAAGATACATGATGGTTCAGGTAAATGTACCAAGGCTCATAAGAAGATTCCACCTAACCTTACTCAAGTACTTGATCAGCTACTTGACATTGTCTTGAAATACCCGTTACCAAAAAGTCAGGAAGGATGTGATAGTGACTTGACCTCCATGGAGGTGGATGAACCTGCTATGAAGATGAAGGGAAAATCCAAGGTTGATGAAACAAGGAAAAAAGAATCTGAGTCGGAAAGATCTGCTGCACTTGCTAAGGTCACTTTTATTCTGAAATTATTGAGTGATATTCTTCTTACATATGTACATGCAGTTGGTGTTATCCTGAGACGGGATTTGGAGCTGTGTCAACTCCGGGGATCTAACCAGATTGATAATCCTGGGCATGCTGGGATAATTCATCATGTTTTACATCGACTGCTTCCAATATCAACAGATAAGTCTGTTGGTCCTGATGAATGGAGAGATAAGTTATCTGAAAAGGCTTCATGGTTCTTGGTGGTTCTGTGTGGACGATCTGGTGAAGGTCGTAGGAGGGTGATTAATGAACTTGTGAAAGCCATGTCTTCATTTTCAAACATGGAAAGCAATTCAAGTAAAAGCATTTTGTCGCCTGATAAAAAGGTTTTTGCATTTGCTGATTTGGTCTATTCGATATTGTCAAAAAATGCTTCCTCTACCAACTTACCTGGTTCTGGATGCTCACCTGATATAGCAAAAAGCATGATTGATGCAGGCATTGTACGTTGTCTGACTGGCATTCTTCAAGTGATTGATTTAGACCATCCTGACACTCCTAAGATTGTTAATCTTCTACTTAAGGCTTTAGAATGTCTGACAAGAGCTGCTAATGCTAGTGATCAGATTCTCAAGTCTGAGAAGAAGAAAAGCATAGTGCCAAGTGGTAGAACTGATGATCAGACAACTACAGCTGCTGAGACAGTAGAGCATAATGAGAACAATGGTGGCACACAACAGCACACTGATCATGAGCAGATGGAAGAGCAGCGGCACCAAGGAAATTCTCTGTTTGCGGGTAGTCATGATGCACGTCCAAATCAAACTTCAGAGCAAGATATGAGGATAGAAGTAGAGGAGACAATGCCAACTAACCCTGAGATGGAGATTGGGATGGATTTCATGCGTGAAGAAATGGAAGAAGGTGGTGTCCTACACAACACTGACCAAATTGAGATGACTTTCCGGGTTGAAAATAGGGTCAATGATGATATGGGTGATGAAGACGATGACATGGGAGATGAGGGTGAGGATGATGAGGATGATGATGAAGGGGAGGATGAAGATGAGGATATTGCTGAAGATGGTGCCGGAATGATGTCTCTAGCTGATACAGATGCGGATGACCATGATGATACTGGTCTGGGGGATGACTACAATGATGACATGATCGACGAAGAGGATGATGATTTTCATGAGAATCGTGTCATAGAGGTACGGTGGAGGGAAGCCCTTGATGGGTTAGACCACTTGCAGGTACTTGGACAGCCTGGAGCTGCAAGTGGGCTAATAGATGTGGCAGCTGAGCCTTTTGAAGGGGTGAATGTAGATGACCTCTTTGGTCTACGTAGGCCTTTGGGTCTTGAACGTCGCCGTCAAAGTGGTAGGTCTTCTTTTGACCGATCAGTGATGGAAGTAAATGGATTTCAGCACCCTTTGTTATTAAGACCATCCCAATCAGTCGATCTGGTGTCCATGTGGTCAACAGGAGGGCAATCCTCAAGAGATTTAGATGCTGTTTCAGCTGGGAGCTTCGATGTAGCTCACTTCTACATGTTTGATGCTCCTATTCTTCCATATGATCATGTCCCAAGCAGCCTTTTTGGAGATAGGTTAGGTGGTGCAGCACCTCCTCCTTTGACCGATTATTCTTTAGGTATGGACTCATTACAGATACAGGGGAGAAGAGGTGACGGGCGGTGGACTGATGATGGTCAGCCACAAGCAGGAGCCCAAGCTTCTGTGATTGCTCAAGCAGTGGAGGAACAGTTTTTGTCTCAGTTGCGAGGTATATCTTCAGGCAGTTCTCCTGCTGAAATACAGTTGCAGAATTCTGAAGTACAGGGGAATCAACCATCCAATGATGGCCAACTAGTGGTAGAAGGTGATAACATCAGCAGTCACCAAACTCAGGTTCAACAACAAGAGAATGGTAATGAAGTTATGGATCAGCAGCTTAATCCAACAGCCGAAATTGTTCCTTGCCTGGGGCAAGTCAACCATCAATCTACAGAGGATGATGCAGGTGGTTGTTTACAGGTAGATGAGCCTATGTTGATTCAGCCAATTTCTTTGAGTGGTACATCAAATGGGCATGATAGCATGGAAGTTGTGGAAGGTGAGGGCATCCCAGGTGATCAAGTAGACACAATGGTAGAACATATCAACACATCATCAGCATGTGATGGACGTTCTGAAGTCCCTGCTAGTACCAATGATCTGCCTGTTGAAGATGTGGGTTGTAGTGAATCTTCAAAAACAGATGGACATTCTGGTACTCCTGGTGGTCCTGGTTTGGAGATACCCAATCTGGATTGTGCAAGCACTGATGTTGACATGAATGGCGTCGATGCTCAGGTAAACTCATCTGAGCAACCGATTCCTGTTTCTGAACATGGTGAGGATGAAGGCTCGTCCAGGGAAGAAGAGGCTGCTGCTCAGGGTGCTAATCCGACATACCAAACAAGCATCAATAACGAGGCTACTGGTGCTAATTCAATTGATCCAACCTTCCTGGAGGCTTTACCTGAAGATTTACGCGCAGAAGTTTTGGCTTCCCAGCAAGCTCAATCTGTCCAACCTCCAACTTATATGCCACCTTCCGTTGATGATATTGATCCTGAATTTTTGGCTGCTCTTCCTCCAGATATCCAAGCAGAAGTTTTGGCACAACAAAGAGTGCAGAGGATTGCACAGCAGGCTGAAGGACAGCCTGTTGACATGGATAATGCTTCAATAATTGCTACTTTCCCTGCTGACTTGCGAGAGGAGGTTTGTAATTTGAACTTCACCTGATGCCTAATAGTTGGCTGTGATAACATGTTTGTGTTTGCTTCAGGTGCTTTTGACTTCTTCAGAAGCAGTGTTATCAGCACTACCGTCACCATTACTTGCTGAAGCACAAATGCTAAGGGATAGAGCAATGAGTCATTATCAGGCTCGAAGCCTATTTGGTGGCAGCCACAGATTGACTCGTAGAAATGGTTTGGGTCTTGATAGACAGACAGCTATGGACCGAGGGGTTGGAGTTAGTATAGGTAGAAGGGCAGCTTCTGTAATTGCAGATAGCATAAAGGTGAAGGAAATAGAAGGGGAACCACTGTTGGATGCCAAGGCATTAAAAGCTTTAATCAACCTTCTACGATTAGCGCAGGTAAGTGATTCTTTCTTATAGTGGTTACCTAGTTTGGATGCTGGGAGTTGTGCATTCTTTTTTCTTTTTAATCTTTAGTAGCTATCTTGCATTGTCTTTTCATATATTGGATTAATTTACACTATAATATTGTAATACTCTTCGAATTTTCTGAACTTTGATAAGTGGAGTCTTCCTATTGCTCAGTGTTTACTTTTATATCTCTAATCCGGTATCAAATAAAGCTTACTTTTATTTCTGTGGTTGTAGCCCCTTGGGAAAGGCCTTCTTCAGCGGCTTCTCCTAAACCTTTGTGCACATAGTGTTACAAGGGCAACTCTAGTCCGCCTTTTGCTGGATATGGTCAAACCAGAGGTGGAGGGGTCAGTGAGTGGATTGGCAACAATCAATTCTCAAAGGCTTTATGGCTGTCAATCAAATGTTGTTTATTGTAGATCACAGTTGTTGGATGGTAGTTCTCTGATGTTCTCTGATCACATTTACCTCTATTCATTTGTGGGTCAATTTAGTAATACATGATTTGTTGACCAACAGGTCTTCCCCCATTGGTATTGCGTCGGATTGTTGAGATTTTGACATTTTTGGCAACAAATCATTCATCTATTGCAAATATGCTGTTTCACATGGATCCTTCACTTGTAGAGTCGTTCAGTACAAAATTAGAAGCTAAGATGGACAAAGGCAAGGAGAAACTAGAGGATAGGGTTGATTTGGAAAAATCTTTGGAAGAAACAAATGATGTTCCTTTAATATTGTTCTTGAAGCTCTTGAATCGACCACTTTTTTTGCGCAGCACTGCCCATCTTGAACAGGTAGAAGGGATCTCCTGTTTAACTGATTTTAGAAACTGTTTCCATTTATCCTTTTCGAGTTGAACATATGGTTGATAGGAGGGTTCATTTTTTGTTGCAAGAGTTTGGTAGCCTGTTCCATTTTCTTGCTCAGTTATCTTTTTAAGCCTGATGATGATGTGTTTTATCATGCAGGTCATGGGGTTACTCCGAGTAGTAGTTTATACGGCAGCATCTAAGGTAGAGTCCTCAGTTCAATCTGTACAGGCTGAAAAATCCCAAAAACCAACTACAGGTGAAGGTTCGGAGAATGTCTGCAATGATCCTTCTTCTCTTGGACCCAATTCAAGTCGAGAGGATAAGCCTACTGATGCTCACTTATGTTCCTCTGATGGAAAGACGAGCATTGATACATATAGTATCTTCTTGAAGCTGCCACAATCTGATTTACGGAATCTGTGCAGCCTTCTTGGTCGCGATGGGTATTGTTTCAACACTTGTGAACTTTAACTGTTTTGCTGTATTTTTTTTCCTTTGTTTACCTGGCGTACTACATGGACCATTCCCCCATTGTTGATCCTACGTTTTTTTCTATTATGCAATTATTCCTTTTCTGTGCCGTATCGTTTTCTTCTTCAGTTTTCTCTTGCCGAAGTAGACTGTCGGTTTCTTAGCTTCCCAATATCTTGTCCAGGTTATCCGATAAAGTTTATACACTAACTGGAGAAGTACTAAAGAAACTTGCCTCGGTTGCTGCAACTCACCGTATCTTCTTTATTGGGGAGCTCTCTGAATTGGCTAATGGTTTGAGCTGTTCAGCTGTCAATGAACTTGTTACGCTCAGAAATACGCATATGCTAGGTCTTAGTGCTGGTTCCATGGCGGGGGCAGCAATCCTACGTGTGCTACAGGCACTTAGCTCACTCATTTCATTTTGTCTAAATGAGAATAATGGCACTGAGAGCAACGAGGAACCAGAAGAGCAAGATAACATGTGGAGCCTAAACATTGCACTTGAGCCATTATGGCGAGAATTGAGTGAATGTATAGGCTTGACTGAGACACAGCTGGGTCAGAATGCTTTGAGTCAAACTACATCTATAATTGTTGTTGAACATGTTCAAGGGACATCATTATCTCCTCTTCCTCCAGGAACCCAGAGACTCCTTCCTTTCATTGAAGCTTTCTTTGTTTTATGTGAAAAGTTACAAGCAAATCAGTCCGTTATACAGCAAGATCATGCCAATGTCACTGCAACAGAAGTCAAAGAGTCTGCTGGAAGTTCTGACTCCTTGATCATGGGAGGTGGCGATTCACAGCGAAAACTGGATGGTGCTGTCACATTTGCCAGGTTTGCTGAGAAGCACCGTCGACTTTTGAATACTTTCATAAGACAGAATCCTGGTTTGTTGGAGAAATCACTTTGTATGATGCTTAAGGCACCAAGGCTCATTGATTTTGATAACAAGAGAGCATACTTCCGCACAAGAATAAGGCAACAGCATGAACAACAGCTCTCTGGTCCTTTGCGGATAAGTGTTAGAAGGGCATATGTTTTGGAGGATTCCTATAATCAGTTGAGAATGCGATCTAGTCAGGATCTCAAAGGAAGGCTAAATGTACAATTTCAAGGTGAAGAGGGTATTGATGCTGGGGGTCTAACCAGAGAATGGTATCAATTACTTTCAAGGGTTATATTTGACAAGGGAGCACTGCTTTTCACCACAGTGGGGAATAATGCAACTTTCCAGCCAAACCCTAATTCTGTCTACCAGACTGAACATCTTTCTTATTTCAAGTTTGTGGGCCGAGTGGTAAATCTCTCAGCTACACTTTTTGGGCTCTGTTTATTATTGTGTGGTGTTGGTCAATTGATCAACATGACATTGTCTTGTTCACAGGTGGCCAAAGCACTGTATGATGGACAACTGTTGGATGTTTATTTTACCCGGTCTTTCTACAAGCATATTCTTGGTGTAAAGGTTACATATCACGACATAGAGGCCGTTGATCCAGATTATTACAAGAATTTGAAATGGATGTTGGAGGTCAGAGACTCTTGATAAATTCTACAACTTATTGTTTTTTTGTTCTTTGGCACACTTCCACATGTGTTTGATTCAGGTTATAACAAATTTTGTTTGTCTTTGTATTTTGCAGAATGACGTAAGTGATGTACCTGACTTGACTTTCAGTATGGATGCTGACGAGGAGAAGCACATCCTATATGAGAAAACTGAGGTACTTCTATTCCTAGAATGTATTATGGTTATCTTTAACTGGTTAACTCAATTGAGAGATTTCAGCTTTCTGCCTCCATCCATTTATAGTTTCTGACCTTAATTTTTCACAATGTTTTGCTTGACAAAGGTTACTGATTATGAACTTAAACCTGGAGGAAGAAATATAAGGGTTACTGAAGAAACAAAGCACGAGTATGTGGATCTTGTTGCAGATCACATTCTGACAAATGCAATCCGCCCTCAAATCAATTCCTTCCTTGAAGGTTTTGAGGAATTGGTTCCACGACAACTTATATCCATTTTCAATGATAAAGAGCTTGAGCTTCTAATTAGTGGACTTCCAGAAATAGACTGTGAGTTGGCTTTCTGGTAAATTTGTTTGAAAATTTACTTGGCTTGATTTCTTGTTAAGAGTTTGTCTTTTTCTGGTCTTTGCAGTGGATGATCTAAAGGCCAACACCGAGTACACAGGCTATACTGCAGCAGCTGGTGTTGTTCAATGGTTTTGGGAGGCTGTTAAAGGTTTCAGCAAGGAAGACATGGCAAGGTTGCTGCAGTTTGTAACTGGGACATCAAAGGTATCTGTCAAATTTCCATATTCCTTTGCTACTCATGGAATATAGTTAACATGATTCATCAAAGTTGCTTTATGCAATATTTCCACCATGGAAAAGGCCCTAGATGACTATATTCAATACATCAATTGCCAATATGTTGGTGGTTCAGGTTCCACTGGAGGGTTTCAAAGCCCTGCAAGGCATCTCTGGTCCTCAAAGATTTCAGATTCACAAGGCGTATGGATCTCCTGAACGGTTGCCCTCAGCTCACACATGGTTAGTTTAGAAGAGAAGATGTTTTGGACGTTGGACAAATGCTCTTCTGCTTGTGGGATCTAATTTATCGTCTTTTTGGTTTTCAGCTTCAATCAGCTGGACCTTCCTGAGTATACCTCTAAGCAGCAGCTTCAGGAACGGTTACTGCTGGCCATACATGAAGCGAGTGAAGGCTTTGGTTTTGGTTAACGAGAGAGTTTAGCTTGATGATGTTTTTCGAGTGATCGCCGACAATCTGCATTCAGGTTCTTGTACATGTGAGTTCCTATTTTTCCATAATTTTTAGCCTTTCATATATCAAAGTCTGATCACTAACTAAATTTTATGCAGATAGTGGATAATTGATTTTGGTGGGAACAGGAATTAGAATAATTGGAGGAAAATTGGGAAGCAAGCATTTGTTTCTGTGAGGTTGGCAACGTTCTGCAAGAATATTTCAACCGGCTAGGAAATGTACATCAATTTTGGTTTTTCTTCCAAAAATGAAGCTTGTATCTAAGGAAAACCAACCAACCGCCATTTGCTACAATGTTAATATCTGAACATCATTTTCATTTGTCTTATATATATTATGTGTGTCCTTCAAGGCCCAGTCGATCTGTTTGTGTCTTTGTTTTGTTTTTTGGCATTGCATTGAAGTTTAAGATCCGAAGTATCCAAAAACTTTTACTTGTATCTTTTAAGAAAACATAAATTTTTTAGTAGTCTAAACTTGTCCTTTAGAACATATCCAAATTATAATAAATTAGAACCACGCCTGGATAATTGGGCC
>JANQAP020000139.1:4195890-4209219 GCA_026874005.2 Erythroxylum coriaceum
CATTATATTTAATTAAAATATTATTATTAATTAATTAAAATATTATAATTAACTAATAATATAATTAAAATATTCATAGGGAGGGGTTTTCTTGTAAATTTATGTGTGTGTTTTGTTTCTGTCTCCGTCCCCGTTTTCTTGTCCTCTAGTTTTGGAAGGAACAAAAATTTTATGTCTCCGTCTCCGGAGTCGGGACAGAAATTAGTGGGGACAGCAAGCAAACACGTTGAGGACAGAATTTTTCTATCCCCGTCTTCTGTCCCCACCCACAGAGACAGCAAGCAAACGTAGGGTAAATATTTTACACCTAAAATGAAGTCTTTATTTTGTGAGCCCAAGTTACATTAAGTAAAGTTTTTGTAAAGACTCAAATTCGGGACTCGCGGTTTGCGCCCGAACTCATGATCATCTTTGATTGTAATAAAAAATATTTAATGATATGACAAACGAAATACCTTATGATAATGTTGAACAACGAGAAAATTGTTTTTATCAATAGTCTATAGCATTAAACAAAAATTTCCTATGGTGCTTCACAGTAAAAAAAATATTTAATCCATTTAAAACATGAAAGAATAATAACATTGATATAGTCGATTGAAAATTCTGCATATGCAAAAAGTATCATAGTACATATGATACTTTGTAATTGAGATCACTAGTTCGCACTAGTCTAGAAAAATTATTACATAAATTATACTCGATTATGCAATAATTTTATTAAATTAATATTCAACACATGATAATTAACAAATAAATATATTGTAAGAAATTTTTAGTTCGAAGAATGCTCTTCGTACTTGTATCAAAATGAAAAAGACAATTTAAAATTATTAAGGTAAACAAAAACTAACATATCATAAAGATTATACTAAATATTTATCACCAAAGGCTTTCACAATATTAGTATTAGAATAAATTTGAGCATGATGAGAACTAACTATCCAACCTTCAATGCCAAAAGTAAACTCCAAAGTAATAATAGCTACTAGAATTACTAAGAGGTCTCTTGTAATTGCTTGCATGATTTGACAAGTACCTCCGTGTGCCTTCTACCATGATTATACACTGAATTACATCTTTCAACTAAAACCCAATCAAAATATGTCATGGAATTTGACGTAGATATTGGGAATTAGGCATTGGATGCAGAACTTGGGAACCCACAAAATTGGGAATGGAGATTCACTTTGTTATGGTGTCCTTTATACAAAATTGAAGAGATTCATCACTTAAAACTTTTTATCAATCCAGGCACAAAGGTTAGTAAGCTTTGTTACAGTCTGGACCACCCACTCACAGATATTGTTTGTTCTGGGCCTTGGCCCAGCTAAGCCCTCACAATTTTGCTCTTCCCGCACACTTGCTCGGGAAAACGCATCTGTGAGGGAGAGATTTCTATAGCCTTATAAGGCCTACTTCGTTCCCTTCTCTAATTGATATGGAAATCTAACATTCTACCCCCCTTGGAGGCCCAGCGTCTTCGTTGGCCCACAGGCCTAGATCCACCTCCCTTGGAGGCCAGCACATAGGCCTGGATCTACCCCCTTTGAGACCTAGCGTCCATGCTGACATACTGATCTAGGTACTAGCTCTGATACCATTTATAACAGCTAGGACCACCTGCTCACATATATTGTCAACTTTGGGCCTTGGCCCAGCCAAGTCCTCATGGTTTTTTTCTTTCCGCACACTCGCTCAGGAAAACACGTTTGTGAAGGAGAGGTTTCCATAGCCTTATAAGGCCTACTTCGTTCCCCTCTTCAATTGATATGAGATTCTAACAAGCTTATTAGCAATAATCAATAGAGTTGGCCTTACCATAGCAGCAGAGGTGTGGAAATAATCGTGAACAATCTACCATCCTGCCAATAATCAAAACAGGATGAAATTCACTTAAATTGCAATGGAGAAAAAACATTTAACTTAAAAGCGTATAAAACCTTTCTTTAAAAGGAACTAGTTAACAGAGTAAAGTGGAGAAAACTAGTATGGGATAATGATCCCAACCCCTCACATGCATTCACACTTTGATTGGGGATAGTTGGGAGACTTTTAACAAAGGACATACTCAAGTTTACTATTCCATCAATATATTGTGAGCTTTACAACAACCAACTTGAATCAGTGGACCATATAATGGTCAAATGCAGATATACTCAAAGCATTTGAAGAAGAATACAAGGAATACTCAACACCAGAAAAACAATCCACTCATGGAATGAATTGATAGAATGGGCATCTACCATAAGGATGGCAAATAAAGCAGACCACAAAGCTCTAACTAGCTTGGCTATAGTGGTTTATGATATCTGGCAAGAGAGGAATAATAGACTCTTCAGGAAGGAGGCAAAAAGCAAGGAACAAATCTACTAAAACATCATTCTCTAGTGCAGACTCAACCTGGTAGCTAGAGGAGTAGCAAAACAATTCTTCATAAACATGAAGAAAAGATGGTTACTAGAGTAAAACCATAATTCTAGCTTGTAACTAGAAATCTTTGATACTTTATTTTTTGTTCCTGTTGTACTCTTGGCCCTTGTAAAGGTTGTACATACCTATTAATTAATGAATTATAATTAATTTTAAAAAAATTAAGGTCATAGCCCTTGCCTCAAAATATTTGTCTATCTCTACCTACTATAAGAAGGCTAAAATTATTTCCTTGACGAATTCTTTAAATTCGAGACTTAAAGGAGTTATATCAACAATAAATGAAGATGAAGATGAAGCTAATACTAAAATTAAACTAATGTGGTTCTAATCTTTATCCTTTCTTAGTTGATAATCATTAAATAAATCATGCCAAAATTATTTAGTAATATTAAGATATGTTTGAGATTGATTATCATTTAACTTTTGATAATAAAAATGTAACCCCTTCCATTTTATATCTTCTATCCAATATGGAAATGACTACCATGGTTTATCTTATTATAGATCAATAAGAATCGAGTTTCTTTATCTTATGCTCTTTCGTGACTTGGATCACCTTATTGGAATGAAAAATACAACCAAATAAAGATCGTACAATCTCAGCCATAAACTAAAGCGATTGTGCAAAGTTGGATATTTTTTTTTTGAGAACAACTTAATAGCATTATAAAAAATTTCCATTTTAGTACAAAATGTTTTAGTTAACTCTCATTACTCTTTTGCTGGCAAGCACATTGAGAATCTCCTCTCTATGTCTCAACTTGTTGTACATCTCAATATATTTGGTTATCAACTCTAACATATTGAACATTGAATTCCATTTGGTTGAACAATCCAAAACTAACTTCTTTTTGTATGGAATGCATAGTTTTTGTGCAATTTCTTCAAATTCTTCAACTCTTTTGGGTTTCTCGCTCCAATACCATACATTACTTCACATTGCCTTTACCACTTCCTTTGTAAACTCCAAGCCATCGCTTACAATCATATTGATGATAAGCATGAAACTTAAATAAAGAAATTTTACAACGAGTTCATAATTTTAAATCTCCCTATTTGTCTCCTCTCGAATATTTTGTAAGGTATAAGGTTGATCTTGTGTTTTGATGGATCTTTCGATGATTTCTTCGCGTTTTCCACTTCTCTAGATCAAAGTCACTCCTTGAGTTGCCTCTCAGAGTCTCTGAACATCTCCAAAAGTCTACCACCTCTAATTAACTCCGAAAATGTTCTTTTATAGTAAATTTTAGGGATTTGGGGAGATGCACAGGGATGCATCAAATAATACATAACCCAAAATGTCCAGAATTCACGAATTTGCAGGGCCTGAGATAAGTGCACGGGCTGTTGCACGCCTGTGTATCCCTTCTATACTTCGAATCTTCATTTTATGTCGTCTTTTCATCTGAATTCTTCTCCACTAAGTCCATGAATGCAATTATATTCTGTAAACACACTTGGAGCAAATATAGTACCTATACAATAGAATTATAAAATATCAAGCAAAAATACACTGCGGTATAAATATAGTTAATTATGTATTTATCAAAGGCATATGGAATAACCTTTCACCAATCAGCAAGCTCCCAACCTATAACTCTGACAAAAAATTGGTTGTCAAATGTAGAATAAGAATGAAACATGAGTTATTTATGTTTATGATAAAATAAAAGAATTAAAAAATAAAAGATAATCAATTAGTCAGTCCAAAGAAAAGGAGGAAGAGCTCCAAATAGTTAGTAGATACCATTAATGCTTACCAACAATAAAGTGTACTTTATTTACATATTTATTATATCACTATTTGCTAATATACATTTAAAAAATATGTAAAATTTCTTTATTTACTAATGGGTATTCAAAAGATGCCTAGTAAAGTCACCCATCATTTTTTATTTAAGAAATAAAAATTTCTAATATAATTTCCAAAGGAAAAAACACATGATACAATGAATGTTACTCTAAAAATTTTTAAGTGAATTTAAGTTCCAATCATTTAGCTCCAACAGACATAGAAGTGTAATATATATATACATGAAGGTACAAATAGTTTTTGTCTTTTTAACTTCCCTCCGTTTTTTTAGATAGGACATAATCCTAAAATTTTCTCTAGTTCTCTTTTCTAAGTACTTCACACCTTCTTAGTTTTCTTAGTAAGTCATTGAAATTTTACTTTAATTATATTATTTGCCTACATTACAAGGCTGGAGATTTGATCTTTGCTTTAATTAGAATCATTAGTCATCTAGATTTTATTGAGGTCTTTATCTCCTATGACTCTTCCGAAAATGGGAGGTTATATTATTCTTACTATGTGGGACGTTGGATGGGAGAGAGTGAGCAAGAGGGAGAGATAGACACATATATTGCATTACAATTTAGATCTAGTTGGTTTAGGTTAGAGATAGGTATATAATAAAGGAAAAGTAACCTCGAGCCTCGAGGAAAAGACTCCTACAGTAGGCCTAGTTGCAATTTCTCCGTTTATTAGTACTTCGTAGTTTAGTTTTTATTACACCATTATATGTCAGTTTTGCCATTTGTTTTGCTTTCTCTTCATGTCCATTTTATGTTAGGTCCCCGAAATTGCTTCTTTATTGGTTATGGCCCTAGTTAATCACTAGTCCAAGTTTATTTAAAGTAAAAGTCCTATTTATAGGACTTTATAATGCTAGTTTTTGTTATAGTTCAATATGTATATGATACTCGTTTTAATTGCAAAACACCTAATACTACAGTATTTTTTGGTACTCCCTAGTTTTTATTTAAGTTTTTATGGTATAAGGCCTTTTCCAAATTTATCTCTTGTGAATGAACTAGTTACATAATGATTTTAACATGTTTTGACACCAAAATAAATGATCGTTTTCATTATTCTTGGAGTTGCTTCATTGAGACATACCATCAACTTACTAGTAAAATAAACCATTACTGTTGGAATGAGTTATTTAGAAATACTGAACTAGAAAGCAAGATTTGGGTTCATGGTTTTAGTTTCCATCCTTATCTCAAGTTTTATTTTAAAGAACAACTTTATATTATTGTAACTGTGGTCATTGTAATAATCTTAAATAATCAAATGGATTTAGACAGTAATAATAAATTTGGAAAAAGATACAAATTGCCCTATAACATTTCCTAAAAATTCTGAGTCAGTTTCTATTGTTATCTATGTTATCACGTTACACCTTAATATTTTCAATATAGTACTGATAACACCCTAAATCTTAAAAAAATTAAAATTTTGGTGGTTTATGGTATATGGGTATCAATTTAGCCTATGTGATGTCACAACTAGGTATTATGGACTAACTAAATGTTGATGTGATCTTAAAAATGATTTCTTTAAACATTGGTCAAAAGGTGTGATTTTCACCTTAACATTTTAAAAAAGGTCTAAATAAGCCCATATTGTTATCTCTATTACCACTTTTTCCCCTATTTAGGGTGCAATAAGTACTATTTTAGTAATATTATGATCCAAAGTAGTACTAGAGATAACTATAGGGGTTTACTTAGATCTTTTATGAAACGTTACAGTGCAAATTATACCTTTATCTATTTGTACTCTATAATGTGGACAAATGAAGTAAGGTTATGTATGCAAAATTTTCAAGATACTTTGGTTACAAGACAAGAGAGAATCAATTCAAGGTTAATCTCATTAAAATCCTTCTTTTTCCTTTGGTAAAAAATTGCTAGATTTTATATGATATGTTTATTACCTAATAGAACTAATTGCAAAAACTCTTTCAATTATAGTTCTAATAACTTTATCTAAAATAGAATTCAATATAAGTTTATTGGATGACCTCCTAATTTTATTTGAACAAAGACAAATTTATTTTCTACATGTGCTTTACAAACCAAAGATTAATCCTATATGTACTTCAAATTAATTTAGGTTTAAAAATTCACCAAATTTCGTTTATTACTTATGCTCTTAAAAGCACAAATAAAAGACATACATATAATTAGATTTTTAAGATAAAGAATTGATAAGTGCAAACTTCCTCAACTATTTCATAAGATGTTTCTTTGTGGTTTAAGTTATCTAGTAATCAACAACAAATTATAAAAGTTAATCAAGGCACCATAATATTTTACAATTCACTTTGAGGAATTTGTTGTCTAGAAACTATTGAAGAGTAGGGAAATGTAGTTGATCCATACCCTTGGGAGAGGAATCTCCCTCGAGGCTTATCATATAACTTACCGGAGAAGGAAAGTTACCAACCCTTAGCTGTAGCTTGCCTGAAATAGGAAGTAGTTACTGTTCTGAAGAGGGATTTACTATTCATCCAAGAAAGAACGAGAGAGAACAAACAATTTTTTTCAATTATACCTAACTTAATCAACTACCAATGTTATATTACTTTTGTTGTTACTATTTGATGATACTTATATAGGGAATGCTGGACATTTTGAATTAATAATGTTTCTCAACAATTTAATTTGATAATAATAACCAAATACTTTATATCAAAAAAACATGTTGATACATTATATACAAAACATCATAAATTGTTTAATATTATGGATTATGTAAAAAGTTACAAAAAATGTTTGGCAACATTTTCATACATTCTTAATTAAAAGACTTTACTTATGAAATTACAAAGGTGTAGTCTGATTGGTTTATTTCTAAACCAATATTAAATTTACCGCAAGTGCACGACAAAGCTATAGCTAGTATTGAGAAGTACAAGTCAATCCCACGAAGACAATGATTACTAGTAATTACCTTTCTCCTATTATCTAGCCTATAAATTGGATTTTGATGTTTATTTAAAAATAAAAATTAACAATTAAAATAAAATAGGTAGCAATATTGAATATAGGAACGAAAGAAATCACTTAGAAAATAATCAATATCAGGAATTAATGTCTAAGTAATGAATCCCCATAAAACCATTAAATAATTAACCTTTTATTATGCAATTGTTTCATTGACTATTGGATCGTGAAAATTCATATCGTATGCTAATAACTCTCTTAAGTCCATAACAGGTAATCCTAAGTTTATCAACCAAATTACTCGGGCTAAAGTTTATAAGATTGTTTTACCGATTTGTGACTTCCACTATTAGTTTTGACCCTAATCTAGAAGATTTATGTTGACCTATCTCTAGGTTTCCATTCAACACCTTTCAATTATGGTAGATCCATTCATACATAGGATTTCTCAATCTATGCTATGAAATTAGATTATGAACTAATATTTTAGATCTATTATAACATATATTAAACATATAATTGAATCACAACAAATCAATCATTGTATTAAATAAAAGAACTAAAACATATTTTTATCTGAAATAAGGTTCATCATATGTAGACATTAAAAAGTGTTTAGTTACACACAATAAAAAACAAAAGCAAACATAAACTGGAAGAAAAACAAATGGAAAATGAAGAGTTCATAATTCTAAATCTCCCTTTCTCTTCTATCGAATGTTCTTGCAGGGTAGAGGTTTGATGCTATATTATATTGGATCTTTAGATAATTTCTTCATCTTCTTCATGTTTTTGGATCAATATTATCCCTTCTGGATGTTCTCCATATCTAGAATCGTCTCCAAAAGTTTGCTTTTCCTGTTTGCCTCTATTCACATCCTTATATAGCAAAATTTAGGTACCAGATATACAATAAAAGTATAAAATATCAAGCACAAATATATCAAATATGAGGTATAAATATGGTTAATTATGCATTTATCAAATACCCCCATACTTAAGCTTTTGCTTGTGCTTAAGCAAACCACGATCAAAATTATAAATCTTACAACATCTATCCATCATTAATTTTAATATGTCTATTCATACTATAAATCATCATGTCATATTAATCAAATTAGCATACAATTAGAATCAAATTATCCTACAATTAACTTCATAAGTCAATATTAATAGTAGTTACATCAATAATCGCCCTGAACATAAAAACATAAACCTTTACACCCTCACCAAGATTTCACTCAATTCGCTCAAGTGTTTAGGGTGAAAAGTAACTCTGAATCAATGCATAGTAGAACTCTTACTGTATGCTTGCAATATTATCACATCTTCACCATTTATGAAAACTAGAAACAAAAATCAAAAGGTTTTTATATGGGTCGTAAAGGGGCTTAGGTACAGTATGATTGGGGGTAATAAAAGTGTGATAAAATTGAAGGATATTTACCAAAAATTCATTGCTAGAAATTTGTTTACAATGTACATAAGTCCTTTTATTATAAAACAATGGTACTGTATATTTTTCTTCTTTTCTTTTCTATGTTTGTTTTTCTTGTTTTTCTTTTTTTAATCAATCTAAGACAATTTTTTGGGCATTCATTACCACAATTAATGAAATAATGGATCTTTTAAGATTTTCAAATTTTCAAACAAGCAAATAATGTAAATAACCTTCAGGGTTCAAAACAATCAAAAAGTTTCAAAGAAAAATATGATAACAGTTAATATTTGGATTATAGTCAACGAAAAAGACTAAAGCTGAACTTGGTTATTCCTAAAGGTAAATTATGGGTAAGGTAATTATCAAAGAAGTATGCTAAAACAAATTGTTGAAGCTAAGTGCCTTTATCACTTCAATGCTTCTAATTTAACAAATATGATCTTAATATGTATAATGAAAGCAAGTTCTAAAAATCATCCAACTATGCATGATAACACACATGAAAGAAATAAAAGAGCTTTAAAAATTTTGCTCTTAGGCTCAAAAGCTAACGAAAAAGATACTTATATATGTGTAAATAGTATGTAATATCATTCAACTTGACTATCTCAACGATCAATAAAAATATGACTTATAAAAGCAATTTTATTCTAAAGCTTATCCTTTTGCATACTAATTCAAATCAATATTCAATAATGAAATATAATATTGATGGACAAATTTTAATCAAGTCAAGATATTAGTTTATATAATTTTATAAACAAGATTATAATAAGCTTAAAGAAATCATTAAAGATCATGAATCCCTTTCCCATACTTAAAGTTGTACATTGTCCTCAATGTACACAACATAAGTATATATAATAAGTGAGAAGCTTTAGTGGTACTTTCCTAAATATGATGATTTTCTGATTTCTGATCTATCTAATATTAAAGTACATCCATGCAAAACATAAATAAAAAAGGAATAAAAATTTAAAATAAATAACAACAACAGAAATGAAAATAAATACAAAATATGGAAATAAAAATAAAAATAAAAATAACATAAAAATAAAACTATACTAATTCATGAGTTACCTCCTATACAATGCTTGTTTAATGTTGTTAGCTCGACGTACCATGTACATCCCTGTCATCCTGGGTCTATAGTTAGTGGCTTGCTTCCACCCTTTTCTCCACAAAGCAGTTTTATACTTGCAAGTCACTTGTTGCAAGATAATTATTAGACACAATTTATAAAATTAATTAATCCAATCACATTCATTAATGCTATTTTTAATGACAAATTGTTAATAAAATAAGGATAACAAAACTCCCTGAATCATCTGTTAACTCGAACAATTTGTCTTTGTGGAAATGGAAACCCTCTGCACTCAAGGTGACTACCGATGACTCATCGGTAGTTTCCTTATATGGTTCCTTCACCAGTTCTTCCTTAACTATATTTTTCCACTCTTATTCTTTCTCTTCTTGGGCAAAAGATTCTAGCTTGTCTACTTCTTCAATTATCGTTTTCCACTCCTCTACTTCCTCTTCTTTTACGTCTACTGTTTTTGTCATATCTTCGTCCTCCTCTACAACAACACAGTTACCTCGTCATCTTTTTGGAATGCCACTTCATCCATGAATCCATCCTTCGTCTTTTCTTCCTTGGTGCGTTAATAGGCTCAAATAGTATTTTGTGTTATGCTCAAGATATTCAGGTGAAGAAACTCTTTCTTCAAATTCGCGTTGGCTAGCTTTAAGTTCGACAAGACATTCCATTATTTTATTTGTAATGCTTTCTTCTTTTTCTTCTTCCTCTAGGAGTTTGTTTCCACTCCTAACGGTGATTTTCATTATATGTTCATTAGGATATATTTCAACAGGAATAGGTAAACTCCCTTGCATCTCGTAAGCTATTATCTCCACTAGCTGGTTGATCTAATTCACCATATTTTTTATATGAGTTGATGCCTCATGATTAATTCTTGAATAAAATTGACCATCATATTTTCCAGTGTTGGCTCCTTAACTTGAGGTGCTTGGCACTATAAATATTTAGCTAGAGTGTAATCATTCCTTCGATAAGTGTGAGAGTTGCTCTACTATGAATTATAACCATTCTCATATAATGCACCTTGAGGTTGATTGCATATGCTTGGTTGCTCCCGTATATAGGTTGGTGCTCGGCATTCATAATTGTATTGATTACTCATATAATTGTGGTAACATAGTATAGATGGCTACTAAGCTTCCAAAAATCTGTGAGGAAATCTCTCTTTCCTATATGGTGATGTTACGTATTGTGAAGACACATCGTAGCTCCCATAAAAGTGTTGTTTGCTTTATCCTTCTGTTGTGACTTATGGTGATGACGTTAAACATTAATCCCTAAAATAAACTACCAACACACTGTTAATGTAGAGAAGTTAAAAAGATAATTAAATGAATAAGCCTAGAATACAACAAGATACAATAAGAATAAAATAAAATAAATAAAAAATAATGACTAGACTAATAGCATTTAAATGTTCCTAATATCGCTATCCCTCGCAATGAAGTCAAAAATTGTTTAGTTTTTAAACTAATATTAATTTTACCATAAGTGCACAACGTAGCTATAGCTAGCACTGGCAATTACAGGTCGATCCCATGAAGACAATGATTTCTAATGATTTCCTTTCTCTTATTATCTAGCCTATGAATTGGATTTTTTTTAATTAACAAATAAAACTTAACAATTAAAATAAAATAGGTAGTAATATTGAACATAGAAACGAAAGAAATCACTTAAAATAATCAATATTAGGAATTAGTGTTTAGGTAACGAATTCCTCTAAAATCATTAAATAATTAACCTTTTATTATTTAATTGTTTAATTAACTATTGGATCGTGGAAATTTGTTGGCCCCAGGTCTCGGTTCTTATTTCGCGACAACAAGGCGTCAAAATTGGGGGACTTTATAAAAAGCATATACATAAAACTAACATCAAGATAAAAAGAATTAAATTCTTGGTGGGAGTAAAAACAAATAAACAAAAAAACTAATACAAAAAAAAAGAGAAGTGCAAGGTTTGCCCCAAAAATGCACGCGCATGCATTTGAGAATGCACGACCGTGACCGTTCATTAGAAAGTGCACGGCTAAGGAAATGAAGAGTCACGATCATGCATGTGCATGATCGTGACATTTTATGATCAGTAGCGGTTCGTCACGATCGTGCATGTGCACGATCGCGACCTTCCCAAAATAAAGGGGTTGTCACGATTATGCATGTGCACGATCATGAAACCCTACTGCACACACCAATTTCAAATTATCATAACTTTCAATCATAAAGTCCAAAAATTAAAAACTTTATGTCATTAGAAATCTAAGAGAAAGAGCTGCAACTTTCATGAAAATAATTTTGTCTAATTATGCCTAAATCATTATAGTTTATTCATTAAAGATTCAGAACACATTTTCATCCCCTTTTTCTCTCTACTGTCAATATACACCTGACACAATATCACAAGACCTGAAACCAACAACATAAACCATACATACAAAACTCCAATTAAAACAATTTACTTAAAGAAAACCCATCCAAAAGCTATCTCATAACTGACAATTTTATTCCCAACCACAATTGACACTTAACAGAGAAGAAATTTCTACATATATTCAAAAGAGAAACTCTGCGATTCTTACTGTCATTTCTCAAATAAAACAGAGTTTCATTTCTCAATCAACGCAGCGTTTATACATAACTTCAATTACATATTAAGAGTCAAAACAGTAGCATAATACAAAAATACAATCATGAATGCATGATTTCAAAGCTACTTAAGGTATTTGAACTAACTTAGTTATAAAAGATGAGTTTCTTAGAGATTTGTTGAAGTTTTTGCAAGGTTCACTATTGATCTGCTGATTCTTGCACCTAAGAAGTGGAAAATGATGGGGTGAGCTGTGAAGCTCAGTGGCTAATATGTTTATAGCCATCGGTAATGAGTCACATACATACACAACCAAGCATATTTATATACACCAATCCAGTTCACAGAACACTTAATTTAAATTACAGTCACATAATCCATATCATATATTTTACAATCATCAAACCAAACATTCAATTATAAATCATGCTCAGCAAATCACAACAAAGTACACAACGATATGGCTCGAAAGAATCCCATAAAATAGAATGGCGAAATCGAAGTTTACACCATAAACAGAATGAGTCCATTTTTTGAAGCTCATGTGCCACAAACGGGTAGCCGGGGAAGGCTTTAGGTCAACATACATGTGATGAACAGAATGATATCTCTCTTGCCCGCACAAGCAAATTTCCAATGCTTACATAATTCATATCATATTCATATTTTCGTGCTTCTTAAATTTTCTGTTTTTCATTAACATCAAAGCAGCAGAATTCTTGCAAAGCAAACATAATATTAAATTCATAGAACAAATTTCCCACATTCACAATGATTCAAGACAAGCATTTATACACACATCATCACAAAAACTATAAACATATTACCTACCTATTTACTTGTAACTCCAATCTCAAGCTTATCTTTTCTCTTGTTCATGCCCTCAACTTTCTTGGTTCCCTTCAAATATATATTTTTCATTCAAACAACATATACGAATAGAACTTCCTTAAAGCTCTATTATCCAAAAATGAGCTTAGACTTAATCTACTCTTAGTTTATCTAAGCTAGAAGAACTAAGATCTAG
>JANQAP020000139.1:4209319-4231048 GCA_026874005.2 Erythroxylum coriaceum
AAAAATATTCATAAATAAACTCCATAAATTTCTAATTCAAGAATTCTGATTTTTACTCATGACTAAATGCCAACAAATTCTCATTTGATAATTCTAACTTCCAAGAATAGTTCGGGGTCCAACAAAATTCCTATCGTATGCTGGTAGCTCTCTCAAGTCCACTAAGAAGTAATCCTAAGTTTATCAACCGAATTACATAGGTTAAAGTTTATAGGATTGTTTTACCAATTTATGAATTCCACTATTATGTTTGACCCTAATGTAAAGGATTTATGTCGATCTATCTTTAGGTTTCCAAGCAACTCCCTTCAATTATGGTAAATCCATTCATACACAGGATTTCTCAATCTCTATGTTATGAAATCAGATTATGAACTAATATTCCGGATCTATTAGAACATATCTTAAACACATAATTGAATCACAATAAATCTATCAAAACCATTGTATTAAATAAAAAATCAAAACATATTTTTATCTAAAATAGGTTTCATCATACTGAGACATTAAAAAGCCTTTACTTACACAATTAAAAAAATAAAAAATAAAGTGGAAGAAAAAAGAATAGAAAATAAAGAGTTTATAATTCTAAATTTTCCTTTCTCTTCTATCAAATGTTCTTGTAAGGTAGATGTTTGATGTTATATTTTATTGGATCTTTTGATGATTTCTTTATGTTCTCCACATTCTTGGAATAATATCGTCCCTTTTGGATGTTCTACACATCTGGAATCATCTCCAAAAGTCTGCTTTTCCTGTTTGCCTTCATTCGTGTCCTTATATAGCATAATTTAGGGTTTTTGGGATAAACATGGTTTGATACACAACAGTGTATCGAACCATTTATCTCCAAAAATACTTAAAATCGTGACTTTACACATTTTGAGAGACTTACACAATCACATATATGGCCATATATCTCTCAATTGCTTCAAATCTTTATTTATGCAACAATTTCACCCGAATTCCTCTTCTTTTGGTCTATAAAGGCAATTATAACATATGAATTCACTTGGAGCAAATTAAGTACCAAATATGCAATAAAAGTATAAAATATCAATAAAAAATACATCAAATATGAGGTATAAATATGGTCAATTATGCATTTATCAAACATCCCCATATTTAAGCTTTTACTTGTCCTCAAGCAAACTAAAATGAAAAATATAAATCTTACAACATCTATCCATCATTAATCTTAATATGTCCATTCATACTATAAATCATCATATCATATTAATCAAATTAACATATAATTATAATCATTTTCCTAAAATTAACTTCCTAAGTTAATATTAATAGTAGTCATATCAATAATCACCTTGAACATAAAAGCATAAACCTTTACACCCTTACCAAGATTTCACTCAATGCACTCAAGTGTTTAGGGTGGAAAGTATCAAACTTTTAATCAATGGATAGTAGAACTCTTACCATATGCTTGCAATATTATCACATCTTCACCACTTATGTATACTAGAAACAAAAATCAAAAGGTCTTTTAGGGGTCGTAGTAGGGCTTAGGTACAGTATGATTGGTATACTAAAACTGTGATAAAATTGAAGGATATTTACTAAAAAATCATTACAAGAAATTTGTTTATAATGTACATAGGTCCTTTCATTATAAAACCAATGGTACTATATATTTTTCTTCTTTTCTTTTCTATGCTTGTTTTTCTTTTTTTAATCAATCTAAAACAATTCCTTCTCAAGTTGAAGGGGGCCTCAGGGTAATTCCTTTGAAACTCAATAGTAAAACTCTTATGATCAAGCAGATTTAGAGAATAATAATTGACAAGGAATCCTTGTGAGTGAAGTCAATTCATTCCCTTTTTCTAAGCCAATTTAAATTTGGACTTGTGAATCTAAGAATGATGCCCCATGGACTATGCAACATATTTTCAATCTAAGGAATCAAGTAAGAGGATGGATCATAATCAAAATAGAGGATGATTTTAGAACTAAATTATGGTTTGACTTAATTGAGAATGATTCATTCTTTTATACAAAGAAAATTATACTAGCTAATTCTACTTTGAAACATATCATCTTTGATAATTATTTTGATCTCAAATCAAAAAATAAAAGACAACTTAACAAGGTTAATTCAAGGATTCTTGGGAACTTCCAACTTAAGTGACAACATCTACTAAACTAATCATTCTGTTGGGATCTTTTCAAATAAGTATTGTAGAGATATGTCAAGGTATAGATACCCAAAAGTTTTATGGTTTAACTTGGGGTGGTTTCTATAAGTTATCCTAAAAATATTCTGAATTCTTTGGTTAGTCATCTATGGTAAACTCTCTACTAGGGATAGAATGTTTATATATTTAACCAGTAATAAATGTATTCTTTGTTTTTCTACCTTTAAATCATCTAATCATCTGTTTTCCTGATGTTAATACTCTAATTACTTACAGATAGAGTGATCACTACTTCTTATTACGGCATTAGAGGCTAGATTGTAAAAAGGAGATGGAGGTGTAAGTAGTGTCTAGGGCTTTTTAAGCTTCTATTTGGAAGATTAGGGTATGGAATCTAGAGGGAAAGGAACTATTGTTTATTTTAGGATAATGACAGATAGTAGGAATGTCTCTTCAATGAGCTACTTTCCTAGATGGGAGAGTACAACTTAATTCTCAATCATTAATTGTTTGATAGAATACCTTATTAGAGTAGTGTGTTAATGTTTAGTATTAATTGATTGTAAAGTCTAGTTGCATAAGGTTCATCTGGGAGTTTAGCTCTTAGTTTTCTTGCTTGTTTTCTTTATAATCCTTGACTTTCTATTTAGTCATCAATACATTTAATTTACTCAAATTATTGCTATATCCATTCATCACTATTGTTATAGTTTGAAACTACCTATAACAATGTCACTTTATTTAACAATATGATTTTTTATCTTTATAAAAAGGCAACAACAATTATAGTTTCAACTATGTGCTTTCTTATTATCTAATGCTATTTTTATTCTAGTGTCATCTTAGAATTTAAGAGCTTTGTTGGCAATAGAAATGATATATGGTTCTAGTATAAAAATTGATGCAATCTAGGACCATTACATGTTAGATATAAACTAAGCTCTTTGATGCTAGGATTACTTTGAAATGCTAAAGTCAAAGAAATTATGTAAACCCAATTTTGTAAATCTGTAAATCTCTTTGATGCTTCTGGTGCAACTTTACACTCTAACTAATGATTTTAGACCATGAGTTAGGAGGTTGACACAAATGACATAGCTAAATTATAAGGTTCTAGATATATTTACTAAAATGGCATTGGAAGTATAAATGGTCTATGTTTTCAACTGAGGATTTACATATATATCACCAATTAGTGAAATAGATGTAATAAGCTATCATGTCCAAAGTTGTTAATTTGTTCCTGATTGGCAGACGTGTAATGAAGGAGTTGCAAGGAGAATTATGTTTGAATTAGATCAGTTTGCACTAAGAAACTTGCAAGTTGGAGCTTTTGAATAGATTCTAGAAAGATGAATTAGTAAATTTTCCTAAAGATGTAGGCAACCATTTCATCTCATCCTGTGTAGAGGAATCAAGAACAACGAAAGAAAGAAATTGAAGCCACTGCTGATGAATTGTTAGACAATGAGCCATTCAATGGATCCAATGCATCTGTAACTTTGATGTTGGTGTGTAAAGTGATAATATAGAAGCTAAAGTCTAGGATTCGAGAGAGAGGACCAAATGGAGTCTAAGGATCATGCCAGAAGTAGGTGGATTTGCCATTATGAATTGTGTGTTTGCAGTGACTCTCTAAATTTTAACAAATTGTTGGAAAGAACAGAAGACTTGGACGGTATTCTGATACTCCACAAGCTTTGGTCCTTAATGCAGTAAGTGTGGATCCATATAACCCTGATAGATGCATATTTGATTATATTTATAGACCCATATTTAATGTATTTTTCCTGATATTTTGTAATTTTATTGTATATTTGGTACTTAATTCACTCCAAGTGCATTTATAGGTTATAATTGCCATTATGGACTAAAAGGAGAAGAATTAGGATGAAAATGCTGCATAAAATGAAGATTTAAAGCAAAAAACGGTACACGATCATTTCTATGGCAGTGTAATTCTCTCAGCTCATGTAGATTCCCAAATTCTAGAGACTTTAGAATATACATAGTAGTACACGCTCATGTATCAGACCTTGTATCTCCTATAAATCCTAAATTTTGTTATAAAAGGACGTGAGTGGAGGCAAATAAGAAAGCAAACATTTAAAGGTGATTCTAAATATGAAGAACATTCAAAAGGGACTATATTGATCCAAAGAAATGGAAAGCGTGAAAAAATCATCAATATATCCAATAAAATACAACATCAAACTTTAAACTTGCAAGAACATTCGATAAAAATGAAGGGAAATTTAAGATTATAAACTCTTTATTTTCTGGTCATTTTTCTTTCAGTTTATCTTTGATTTCATTTTCCATCATAAGTAACTAAACACCTTTTAGTGTCTAGGTGTTATGAACCCTAGTTGGAGATACAATATGTTTTGATTCTTTTATTTAATGCAATTGTTTTGATTGATCTATTATGATTTGATTATGTGTTTATATATGTTCTAATAGATCCGGAATATTAGTACAAATCCTGTGTATGATTACATCCATCATAATTTAAATATTTGATTCCAAACCTAAAGATAGGTTGACATAAATGCTTTGGATTAGGGTTAAACCTAATAGCAAAATTCACAAACCTATAAAGCAATCCTATAAACTTTAACATGAAGAATTTTAGTTAATAAACCTAGGATTAGTTGTTAGTAGTCTCGAGAGAGTTATTAGCATAAGATAGGAATTTTCATGGTCTAATAGTCAATAAAACAATTGCAAAATAAAATGGTAATTATCTAAGGTTTTAGGGGGATTCATCACCTAAACACTAATACTTGATATTGATTGTTTTCTAAGAAATTACCTTTGTTCTTTGCTCATTATTGTTTCCTATTTTATTTTATCTGTTTATTAATATTTGCTTTATTAAAAACCAACACTCCAGTTCATAGACTAGATAATAGGACGTACTAGTAATCACTGTCTTCATAGGATTCGACCCGTACTTGCCTGTGTTATTTACAGCTACGTCATGCACATGTTGTTAATCCAATATTGGCAAACTAATCTAAGTCAATCAAACCTATAATGAGCTTTTGTCTATAAATAATCTCCAAACTCTCTTGGTGAGAAGAATTGAGCAAAGAAGTTTGATGGATAGAATGCTTAGTCCACCACAGCTTTTAGGTAAACAAACTTCTAACCATTTTACTTTAAAGCTTCAACTACCTTTAACTTTCCATAAGAAGTTCTTGAATAGTTTCTATATTTCCTTAATGACTACATGTTGAGCAAGTTTTACCTAATATAAAAATCTCAATATCCACAAGTATATGGATCATAAACTTGAGAAATTGAGGTATTAATCCCACTAGCTAAAACTAAACAAACCTAACTTTGTCTAAGGTTATGAAATATGATTTGAGAGAAAACAAAATTCAGAAATTAAACAATCAAGTAAAATTGAGCATTAAACCACTTAATAATTGAGCTGTCACAGTAAAACAAGAATGATCAAGTATGAAAGTATAGGATTTGTTCTATCGTCATTTTACTCCCTTAATAATTTTTTATTCAATTTGGTGTCAATCCTAGATTTCTAAAGGGTTTGATTATTCTCTTTTAAGACCTAATCAATTAAACCCAATTAATTATCCCTATTTGATTCCAAAATTCTAGATTTACAATCTCTCAATTCACAAAAACAACCTAACATTTTCAACTAGGTCTTAAGTAATCTATCGGATAATTGAGTTCTCACACAAGATATCTTTTCGTATGATTATCAGTTAGATATTTGCATGACTTATTAGATCGTTAACTGTCATTACCCAACCTAATTAGATAACTATCTACTCACTCTTTCAATTTATTGTCGAAGTATAAGCAAACATAAATATCACAACACCTAAAACATTGCATTGAAAAAAAATCAATTCACAAAATAGGCCAAGAACAAATCTTAATATGAAATTAAAACATCATTAACGTGTGTAACATCTTTCAATCCAGTTTACACATTAAGTTTAATGAAAATAGTAAAAGGAAAGAAAGAAAAACTTGATGTATATTATAGTAAGGGTCTCTATGTATAATTTGAAGAGATAAAGAGACAAAAGGTCTCCTTATTTAAATCCTTTAGCTCCTTTAAAGAGTAGGGATGGCTCTCTATTAATGAAGATTAAGTAAGTGGGAGAAGAGATTCATCGCTTTAACAAGTTCATAAATCTACTTAGGAATCCTCACACTTCCATAATTATAAACAAAAAGCTCCACTTAATTTATAGGTTTATAATCAAATAATCTATTTACCTTGAATTGGACTTATAATGTCTTTGAAAATAACTTTTAATCTAAAGACCAATAACTTGGAGATAATTTTGCAAATCACATTAAAAACAAAATTAGGCCTATAATATGATAATCTAGATGAGTTAGGAATCTTTGGTATTAAGCAAATACAAGTTTTGTTAGACTCAGTTAAAATCTTCCCACCTGTCAAGAATTCTTGAATAGTGTTTATGATCATGGCTCCTGTTATTTGCTATGCCTTTTAGAAAGGCAAGGCATTGAAGTTATTAAAACCTGGAGCCTTATCTAGCATGAGGCTGAATAAAGCCTCTTTCTATATAAGCATTATAGAATTGCATAGTGAGGGATTCCACTAGATTTCTTATAATGTTTAAAGTTATAAAATGTTAAAATGCAATAGCCTCTATACACGTACTTTATAAGGATGCAAAAAATGGAAGAAAGGGAGATCAAAGCCTATCATTTGCTATTATAAATGCCTTAAAGTATGACAAGTCTTAGATGACGTGGAAGGTTAAGAGAAAATTAAGCAGCCATTATAGAGATATGCACTCACCCATGATTTGTTCCATTATTCCCTATTTTAACACTTTCCCTTTTTTGCAGTAGCATAAATAGTAACAATAAGATCAATTTATTAGAAAGGGTATTTGAAAGATATTCATTATATTTAGAGTTAGTCCATTTTATAAAAATAGAAAATTTTTTGGGAATTTTAGTGTTGAGATTCTTGCACTTGAGTTTCAAACTCTTTTCTCCTTGCTTTCTTATTTTTTTGTGCCTATCATTTTGGTACCAGAACAGGTTTTTGATATAACAAAATGCCCACCTAAGCCTCTTCTACATAAAATGATCCAGCAAAGTCCCCTATGATTTCCCCAACTAATCTATACTCCAACACTATGGCATAATAATTATCATCTATCGCATCCCGACTATAAGTTCTTAACATCTTGGCAACTGATGTAGCCATACTCAAAGCCTAAGCTGGTGGTGCTCATCATGCATAAAAGAGTCTAGGGGGATCTAGCAAAGGCAAAGCAAAGGAAATTAAACTTGATTCTTAAGAAAGAAGTAAACCTCAGTGGATAAAGGAAGCAGACGATGATGTGGAAAACCCATGGGGGTACTAGACTTTTACAAGGCAACTTTATATGAAAATGGATTTTCCTAAATTTGGAGGTGACCCTCGTGGATGGATTTTGAAATCCAAAAAAAAAAATTTTGGCACTACCAAATTTCGGATGATCTTAAGGTTGAAATTGCATCCATGTATCTTGAAAGTGATGCACTCGATTTTTTCGTATGGATCAATAAAGAAAATGCAATCCTCTACTGGGAAAAGCTAGTGATGTTTTTTCAAAAATTAAAGAATTAAGTTAGTGAAGATGTTGCAAGAACATTATCGATCAACAGAGTTTTAAAATCCATATGATAATTTATGTTCCATAAAATAAATTGAATCTATTTAGGAATATAGGAAAATTTTTGTTAGATGTGTTGGCAAGAAAGAAAAACTAAAGTCAGACATAATAATCCATAAGCCAAGAAGTTTTTATAAGGCCATGAGTTTGGCCCTTAAATTTAAAGCAAAATTAGGCCTAAATAAAGGCTTAAAAGGGCCCATCCCTACCTTAAGAAAGTCCAAACTACCTTTACCTTCATTTTCAAGTTCTAGAGAAATTCAACTAGCGCTCTCTCCATTCCAGTGCAACCTCCATACCGATGTTCTCAAGGCTACACGCGCTAAGTTTTACTATTTATAACCTTGGTAAATTCCGTAAGCGCACCGGTCGTTCGTGTAATACCTAAGGTGTCGATCCCGCGAGAAAGGTAATCTAGCCCTAAAATCTAAGGTCGTCTTAAAATTGGAATGATTCAAATCAAAATAAACTAGCATAGAAATAAATAAATCAATAATTAATTCAAGAATTGAGTTGCAGAAATCTAATTAAGAAAACAAATCACATAAACCAATCCATGAGAGAAAGGGGATTTTGATTCGAAATTACCAAAAACTGAATTAATTGTGAAATTATCGACTTAATGAGCCAGATGGTCCTAGGGTGAATTACTCTCTCTCGAGTTATAATTCTTAACCATAATTAATAATCCCTAATTTAAATTATAGAATTGCGATCTCTCGATTCGCAATTGACCCAAAATCTAAATTATTTCTAAAATTGTCTACTAACCTACCGAGAATCTATGCTCGATCTCTCGTTACATAACTCTACCAGTTTGATTTAATCCTTGACCTATCAATTCACCTAACTCTTGTTGGCCCAAATTGATTATTTACACTTAGCTCACCCTCTCAGTCTATTGCTAAGTTATTAAGAACAGGAATTAAATCATAAGTAAATCAATAAAAACCCAATCAATCTAAATTTTATTAATCTCAAAAATCAAGATCCAAAGGAGAGTATAAACATAAACTTAACATTCAACACAATATATTCTCAACACTTCTTTCAATTCTATACATGAACAAAACCAAAATAAATGGAAAATACGTCGAGAACGGAGTCGGGGAGGCGGCGACAGTGGAAAACTACCTGTTCCTGAAAGTACGTCGCGTCAAGCTCTTCTCCGTGTCTCTCTTCCTTTGTCTCCTTCCTTAATCGCTCGATTTCTCTCTAGGTTTTTCAGGATTAGATCACGTGAGTGCTCTCTTTTTTCAGACTCTCCAGCTGCTACCTCTAACTTGTAATGTTCTATTTATACTTTTGATGCTCTAGGTCAAAGTCGAGGTCGAAACAGTCCACAAAATCTTACAAAACTTGAGTTTTTCTGTCAACTCGACGCAAGCCATGATAATGGCTTTGCCTCCCACGATCGTGGCCAGCACCTTAACCTTTCTGTCATGATCGTGGCCTGATTTGGAGGCTTTCTGTCACGATCGTGCCCCATGTGCACGATCGTGGCCTGGCTACTGCTGGCTCGTCCTTCTCTGTCACGATCTTGGCTTGCTGTGCCACGATCGTGGGCTAGGTCTTTGGCCAAAACTCTTCAAATCTTCTCCGTTCTTCATCGTTTTTCCTGAAACACTAACAAACGCATCACGGTACCTCAAAAATGTAACATTTAAGCTCAGAGACTTAATTTAACCCATAAAAAACACTAAAACACTCAAACTAACATAATTAAACCCTAAATGCATACTCTACACTCAAATTCACACTAAATACATAACAAATTAAACCCTAAAACGTCATGCAAGTGACAACTATCAACCGATAGATAGATTACAACACCATTAGTACCCATTAGAACTTGGCATGCTGAAGGATAGCTCAAACATGATAAGAGGCTTTATTATCATTTAAATGAGAAATTTGGACCATATCATCAATGAATATAGCCCACCTTATTACTGCTCGAACACAGATGATAATGACTATGATGTGAAAGGAGGAGACATTGACACTAGAATGGTAATTTATAGTAGAGAAGAAATAAAGGCAACACTTTTGAATAGGCAATTCCTAATTTTAATTGGTAGTGGTTCCAATCATAATGTCACTACAGCACCACTTGTAAAGGAGTTAGGTTTAGCAGTGGAAGTAGTACTAAATTCTAAAGTGGAGATAGGGAATGGGGACATAATCTGATGTAATAAGGTTTGTTGTAATATTTTTATACAATTATCAGGATTAGAAATCACCCAAGACTATTTTCTTTCTTCAATTAGAGGAACGAATTTTGTTCTAGGTATTAAATGGTTGGCCTCACTCAATATTATGTAAGTCAATTGGAAGGAGATGCTCATGATTTTGTATCTAGGTGACATAAGGTACAAGTTACAGAGTATTCCTCCAATAACTAATATGGAAACCTCTCTCTAATCCTACTCCAAGGTGGCAGTACTCCAAAGTAACTAAAATTCCTCTCTGCCTGTTGAATCAATTTTATCGAATTATCAGTATGTGTTTACAAAGGTTACCAGATTCATACATATCCAATCCCACACCCATGCCATTCCACTATTTCTAACTTAACTTTATTAAATATCAGACCCTACCATTATCCTTATACCCCGAAAATATATATTTCAAATTATGTCAAAACACTTTTAGCCTTAGATTTCATTCATCCTAACTCTATCCCCTTTGCCAATTATGTCATGTTAGTTAAGAAAAAAGATAATTCTTGAAGGTTTTGTGTTGATTACTGAAAGTTAAACTAGCTCATTATTCTCAATAAATACCTTATCCATATTATAGATGAACTCCTAGATAAACTTCATGAGCAACTATAGTTTCAAATTTTGACCTTAAAGCTGAATACCACCAAATATGAATGCACCCTTCAAACATATATAAAATAGGCTTCCAAACCTATTCTGGACGTTTGAGTTCTTTGTAATGCCCTATGGCCTTACCAATGCCTCCTTAACCTTTCAATCAGTCATGAATGATATGGTTTGAGTTTTGACCTTGTCTTCATAAATTTATTTTGATATTCTTCAATATATAGTTGCAACTTGGAGGATCACTTACATCACCTACCAATTACCCTTAATTTCCTACACACTAATGTATTCCTTGCTAATGAAAAAAATGTTTATTTGGTCAGATGCATATTTAATTTTTTGGGCATGTGGTTTCTCAAGATGGGGTGGCATTTGACTTCAAAAAAATTCAAGTTATACTTGATTAGCCTTTACCACGTGACATTAAAAGTTACAAGGATTTCTTAGATTGATAGGTTATTACCACCATTTTGTCAAAGATTAAAGGATAATTACATAACCTTTTATGGGTTTAACCAAACAAAATGGATTCAAATGAAACCCTTAAAGTGAAGCAATATTTTTTCCAATAATATGAATATATTCTCAGAGTGATCTCTTTGTCCTGAGTTTCTATCTCAACATTTTCATAACTACCTTATACTTTTTGTTTAACAAGCTCTTTACACTTATGCATTTCAAATTTTTCATTAGTAGGTAACCAAGTCTTGGCTTGGTCATTTTTCTTTGGTCTATATTGATAGCTTAGAAAAATTAAATCCTTTATAAGCTTCCCCTTATCATTCAATTTCATAATCCTCAAGTTTTTAGGAAAATCTTTATTTATAACTATCTTTACATAAATTCTTGCATATATGATTCTCTTTAGGTTAGTAGTTTTGTCATCCAATTAAAGGGTTCTTCTAAGTGAGCTAGTTAAATTGTTGAGCCCTTCTATAGATCAATATTTAAGTGGCATATTATGAAAATTAACCTATATAAGGATGTTTTCCATCTTGGCTTTAATCATTTTCATAACTGGTCTTTATTTTTAGTGAATTAGGGGACAACAATTAACATTCCATTACCCTAATTCCAATCTATTCCATATTGTCTTCCCTATAAAATCTAAAAATGGACACTTCATTTTTATTTATAAGTGTGTTCTTAAGTCTTGTCTTCCTTCATGCTCCTGTGGCTCCTTATTAAACTTAAGGGAAGGGGTCTCTTCTCTATAAAAAGCCCACCAATGGTGTTTTCCATTTTTGAGCTTTAGTAATAAGAATCTTAAGTGGGAGAAATATCATGGTAGAGCCAATTTTTATTTTATGATAGAATGTACCTAAGTTTATCAAATATTGAGAAATATCTTACAACTTTGCTCAAAAATAACTTTTTAACCACTGAATCTAGGTTAAAACTAAAAGGAGAATCTTTTCTTATGCCATCTTAAGATTTAATCAAAGCCTAGCTATAGATGAATTTGATGGGGCTTTTGGTCTCTAAAGTTTAGGAGATGGCATACTACTACTTAGAGTAGAAAGAGAAAAGGGTACAAGAGATGAAGAGGAAGCAAGGAAAAGTTAGTAGTATCATTAAAGGTTATTTTGATCAAAACATATGATTTTAGGTTATATCGATTGACTAATATATAGTAATGGTCAATAGTATCTTTAAGATTTCTTAAACCAAAGTGTAGAATGAGTTTAGATGATTAGTCGATCGAGTGGTCGAGCAATACTATATATTGGCAAACAATGTCCTTTAATGGTCGAACAATATAGCAATTTTTGAGAAATTTTTGTATAGGAAGTATGTTGTGCATTTAGTCAATTATATTGGTCAAACAAAATGTTACATTGGTCAACTAATGTAAGTGTATAATCGACCAATATAAAAGAATTTTAAAATTCAACCCCCTCCCTTTCGTTTGTTTAAATAGAAAACTTACCCCTTTTCTTTTTCTCTAAAAATATTGTAAAAAAACTCCTTATTGCAATATAGTAAGTATGTTGTGCATTTGGTCAATTATTATTGGTAAACCAACATGTTAGATTAGCTAAATAATGTAATTTTGTGGTCAATCAATATAGAAAAAATTTAAAATTTAGCTTTCTCTCCTTTATTTGTTTAAACAGAAAACTTACCCCTTTTCTTTTTTCTTTAAAAATCAATAAATAAAACTCCTTGTTGAATATCAATCTTCTCCATTTCAAATATCTTGGATCCTTATTTCACTCAACCTTCTTGAAACTTTCTTAAAAATTAGCATTTTTAAAGTCCTCTTACACAATAATTCTATCATCTTTGGCTGATCCTCACTTCTTTTATGTCTCTCTCACGTATTTATTCCTCTTAGGAAACTTTTGAAATATTTTTAATCAAGTTTTAGTTTAAAAAATATGATTTGATCTTTAAAAGAAGTTAAAAATCTTTGTAAACATGTTTTCAAACATGCTGTAGATCAATATATAAGTGTGGTCAACTAATGTGTTGTTTATAGAGATATTGGTTAACCAATGTCTTAGATGTGGTCAATCAATATGCCAGGAACTTCAGAAAAATTATGTACAAAGATTTTGTATGTGACGTTGTTCAATATATTAGTGGATCAATAGGGTAGCTAGATTAGTTGACGAATGTCACTATTATTAGCCATTTTAATGGTTACTTTTTGTATCTACCAATATTTTGGAACTAGGATAACATTTGGGAGTTACAATAACACATTTACCAAAGTTTTTAAGCATAAACATTCATTTATTGGTTATGAAGTGGATGAGAGGCCTTGATCATTAAAAAGAGTAAGCAAGGCTTATTTAAGATTGAAATATCAATTGAGGTTAACTTTCTTGTTTATCGAGTGTATCAAGAAACAATGAGGTTTCTCTTTACCCTTAAAGGAGAATTATACAAGAATTCCCCTTTGTCAATAAAAGATTATTGTAAGAAATGTTCTCTTTACCTAATTAAAAGAAGAGATTAGTGGAATTATAAAAGAGACTTAAGGAGTAGACATAGGTAAGGTTTATTTATCGAACAACTATAAAATTCGTTTGCAACCTCTCTTTCATATAAATTTTACTTTTTCACTTGATTGATTGATAGATCTTATTTAAATTGTCATTGTATTTTATTATTCAATTTACAATCTTTTAAATATGTTTATTAAGTTACAAAAGTTTTCTTAAAATTCACTAATGCCTAATTCATTTCCAAAATGCCAGTAGAAACTAACAATTTATACATTGCAAAGAGTTAAATTAAATGTTACAATATTAGAATTTAAGAAGCGAGAAAAGAAGTCTTACATAGCAAAACTACAATCAGTTAGCTCATTATAATTGTCGTATCTATTTATATATATATATCATTGCACTAAACTTGGAAAATTGCAATAATGTCCTTTTGTGCTATACTTTCTCTTAATTCTAATATCGGCAATCTCTTTATGTTAAAAAGTTACGAGAAACACAAAGTCACCTGTCATTAAAAAATTCGGCGCGTGTAAATTTCTGTTGAAATACAAAGTTACAATTGGGCAACATAAAAAACAAGAAAAGATTGACTTTATGAAGTATGCATGGGTGATAATAAAAATAATATATATATATATATTTTTTTTTTTGTTGATTAATTATTTGGTTGTTGGTATGTTGGTTTACATTTTACATGTTAATTTTTTTCCAAATTAAAAAAAGAAAACAATATAAAACCGACCAACTACATAATTTAACCCATACATAAACAAGACAACTGCAAGGTCTTTGCCTGAATTCAAGCACTCCTCATGGAATAATTGATATGGTTGCAGGATCTTTATAGATATTATATTCAACAATAATAACAATTTAGTAAAAATTTCACTGATATACAATTTCTAATTATTAGAGAGACTTGATAGATATTATATGAAAAAGATATTATTTGTGACTCTAACTAAAACAATTTATTATTGGTGTACGAAACATAAACCTGATGAAAATTAGCAGACTTCAATGGAAGATATAGTCATAACTGAATTTTTTACCATAAAAAAAAAGTGAGAGAGAGAGGGATGAAATGGGCAGTAACTTCTATCTAGATGAGCAAACTTCTGACTTTTCTTCACTTATGTATGTTTGTATTTGTGATGATGCAAGAGAGAGAGTTGTGACTTGGTGCGTCGAGACCCTGCTGAAGCTGAAGAATAAGCTAGCGCTGGATGAAACCCTGTCTCTTTCTTGTACATTTTCTCTTCTTTATGGACATTAACGTTCCAGTCCATGTTCATGGTCATTCATTGCCAAAATTAAGACTTTGGAAAGTGGGCCCTTGAAAAAGCCGTTATTCTTTTACAGTTTAACCGATTTGATCCAATTCCTTGCTGTGAATGCTTTAATGTATTGGCTTATATGACAGGATTGCCCTTCCACTCAATTTCAGAGCTTTGAGAAATATAAATATCTCTGTCTAAAATGGAAAATGAAGATAGAGGGTCCCACGCCAACGTTGATTATCAAAAATAGTACAAACCTTTGTGCTGATTGAGATCAATTATAGACAATTGTTGTTGGCTTACACATCGGATTGGAAAGGCACTGCCCCAACCCAAGTAAGAATCGTCAGAAGCCAACAGCCCAACACCACAATCTGTGTCTCCCTATATATTAATACTTGCTTGTTGAAGACTTCGTTCTTGAAACAGCTTTTCGAAGTTTGAAAATCTCCACAGCCCCATTCTGTCTGTCCTGAGACCCTGGGACTGTTCTGTGGCAGATTCCCCAAAAGTCACGCCTTTTTAAATTTTGATTCAAAACCCACAAGTTTTCTTCGAAAGAGGTGCTTTCTTGGCCAATAAAATCATTGGTGAATTTTCCTTAGGGCAAAAGCTTGAAAGTTTCTTGGTGGGTTTTGTTGTTCCTGTCAAAAGAGTAAAAGGGTTTTCGACTTTCCGAAAGATCTAGAAGAAAATGATCAAGAATCAGTGTTGATCATGGGACTGAAAGACGGTAACCAAGATTGTTGATTTAACCTTTTGGCTTTGTTTATGTGCAAGAGGTCATTAGGGTTTTGCTCTGGTGAGCAGTTTGGAATTATCTTTTGCCATTGTTCGTAGCTTTCAGTTCTTACCAGTTTTCGTTTGGTTTTCCTTTCTATTTTTGTTCCAATTTCCATTCTATTTGTTTGCTGAACGTTAAAGCATGTGCATGATTTCCAACTCTAGTAACTGTACAAGTCTTTCCCTTTCTCTTGGTCGAGATCTTTTGACGTTTTGGTTCCCGTGGAGATTTGATCTAAAAATTTAAACGCACTTCTTATTACGACTATTTATCAATAGAGATGGTATGGTTTAGTTGCGAGGATCCGACCTTCAAAACGGAGTTGGAAAATGGAAATATAACTTTGACATTGATTAAGCTGATGGTTTATCATCTTAAGAATTTTTAGGAGGATTTTCATTTGAAGGATTGATTCAATCAAAGTGACTGATACGCTGAAGGTTTACAAGCTTAAAGGCTTAATGCAAGTATGATTTGGTTCTTTATGAATGATTTTTGTTTAAATATTGTTGGAAGAATTATGATATAGTTAGGAATGTTGACATGAATTATAAGAATGAATTAGTAGACAACAAGAGAATAATAATAATGATTCTGAACCTTTTACTGATCCTTTATATAGCTGTATTTGGTCTCTGCAGTCTTGTAAGTTTTATATCTTGATTCTGGATGTAACTGCTATGACTTATATGAAATATCCATTTAATATAGGTCATATTTGCCCAAGTTTACTTGAGATTTACAGTTCCATTTCCACTTTGGAATGAATTTTTTTAATTGCTTTTGACAGGAAATAATTGCAGAAAATATAGATAGGAGCAAATCAGCCGGTATGGTTGCAAAAGAACGTAAAAGTGCTACAGACTCTCCAAAAATAGAGGTGGGAGAGATAGACACCAGGGCACCATTTCAATCAGTTAAAGATGCTGTGAACCTCTTTGGAGAAGGTGCTTTCTCTGGAGACAAACCAGTCATCAGGAAAGCAAAACCTCATGCAACTGAGGTACTTCTGAGTTTCTCGTAATTTGGTACTTTGGTCCTTTTGGAGTGACTTGTCTTGGCTCTGCAAAATAAGCCTCCTTTGAACTGCTACATCATTGATTGTTTTTGAATTTCCTATTGATTATCATTATTGCCAGAAGAACATGTGAATCACGAGCTATTATTGTACTTCAATCAACAATTACTTGGGCAATTCAATTTTTGTGGTCCAGAGTAGCATAATTTGTCAGTAGAGAGTTAAAACTTGGGTTTGAATAAACAAGAGTTTCTTAGCTTTCCATCATCATACTCAAAGCATGTCAAACTACTTACCTCTAATAGATGCACATTCATCTTATACTTACTGTAACAGTATCGTAAGGATGAATCATTTTGTCAAATCATGAACATAATTAACTAATGTTAATGAAATACATACTATCTGTAGTGATTTCCATGTGTTGTATAAAGAGTGGACTTTCTTTAGGCTTTGATCTGAGCCTGAACTTATATCTTGATAGTGCTGATGCTGATAATTCTGTTTTGAATCCTATTTTTTCTCTTAATGCAGAGAGTCTTGGCCAAAGAGACACAACTTCACCTGGCCCAGACGGAGTTGAATAGGTTAAAGAATCAACTAAAGAATGCTGAAACTACAAAGGCCCAAGCACTTGCAGAGCTGGAGAAGGCTAAAACAACTGTTGAGGATCTGTCACAGAAACTCGAAGCTGTTACTGAATCAAAAAATTCAGCGATTAAGTCAACAGAAGCTGCAAAGAATCAGGAAAAGCAAATTGAACTAACAAAAGATGGCAACCTTGATTCTGATGGTTCTAGGAAGCAGGACCTGGAATCCACAAGAGAACAGTACATGACTGTCTTCACTGGACTTGATGTTGCAAAGCAAGAGCTAAGGAAAATTCGTCGGGAATATGATGCATCCTTAGAAGCAAAGCTTGCTGCCTTCAACCAAGTTACAGAAGCAGAGCATGCTGCCAAAGCAAATATGGAAAAAGTTGGTGAAATCTCGAAGGAAATCTCAGCACTACAGGAATCAATTGGGCAAGTGAAGCTTGCAGCTTTGCAAGCACAGCAAGAGCAGTCGAAGATATTTGCTGGAAAAGATGTTCAGAGGCAGTCCTATAAAGCTACTTTGGAAGCTCATGCTGATAAACTGCTTGCATTGAAGAAGGAGTTTGATCCTGAACTTGCCCAAAGTCTTGAAAAGCAGCTGGCTGAAGCAATGAATGAAATTGGGTCTCTGCAAAACCAGATGAAAAGTGCCAAGGCTTCTGATCTGGATTCTGTGAAAACTGTCGCTTCAGAACTAGATGGTGCCAAGGAGTCACTGCAGAAAGTTGCAGAAGAGGAAAGCTCTTTGCGAAGCTTGGTGGAATCTCTTAAGCTGGAGCTAGAGAGTGTGAAGAAGGACCATTCTGCATTGAAGGAAAAAGAGGCAGAAACAGAATCCTTGGCGGGGAACCTGCATGTCAAGCTTCACAAAAGCAAGTCTGAGCTTGAAGCAGGCCTTGCAGAGGAGTCGAAAGCAAGAGGTGCTTCTGAAGAAATGATCTCTACATTCAGCCAACTGTCACTGGAAGCAGAGAAAGCAAGGCTAGAAGCAGAAGAGATGAAGGAGAAAGCAGAAATCTTGAAGAAGGAAGCTCAAGCTACCAGGATTTCCCTTGATGAAGTGGAGAAGAGATTGAGAGTTGCTCTAGAAGAAGCCGAAGAAGCAAAAGCAGCAGAGGCAAGAGCACTTGATCAGATTAAGACATTATCTGAAAAAACTAATGCTGCACGAGCCTCAACTTCTGAATCTGATGCTAAGATCACAATCTCAAGGGAAGAGTTTGAGTCTTTGAGCCGGAAAGTTGAAGAATCTGACACATTGGCAGACATGAAAGTGGCAGCTGCCATGGCTCAGGTAGAAGCTGTGAAGGCTGGTGAAAATGAAGCTCGCAAGAGATTAGATACAATGCAGAAGGAAATAGAGGATATGAAGGCTGCAACTGAGGAGGCTTTGAGGAAGGCAGAGATGGCTGAAGCAGCTAAGAAAGCAGTAGAGGGAGAACTTAGAAGGTGGCGAGAACGAGAGCAAAAGAAGGCAGCTGAAACTGCAACTCGGATACTGGCTGAAACAGAGATGTCTTCAGAATCATCTCCACATAATTACAGGATTCAAAAACAGAACCAAGCACCACAGAAAGTTACTGAGGTTAGGAAGTTAGGAAAAGAGAGAAATTCTGTTTCAAAAAAAGTCCTTATGCCTAACCTCAGTAACATCTTTCAACGAAAGAAGAACCAGGTTGAGGGTGGCTCTCCTTCTTTCCTACCTGGTGAGAAGCCTCTGTGACATGGTGGATCCTAAAACTGTATGTGATTATAAGTGGGGTTAGAGATAAACATGTTTATGGTTTGGTTGTGTACATCTCAAACTAGTGGAATTAATTCCGTAGAGTTGAAGGGGAAATATTGCATATTAAGACATAAGCATGGAAGCTGGTTTGATGTGTGGATTTTGTACATGGGACAATTTGCTAGAAAAATGTTCGAAAGAGATGTAGCGTAGTGAGGATTTTCCAAAAAAATGATGCATGTATAACTAAATACGGGGCACTCAAAAGATACTCATTTGCAGCTGGGACAGGGTAGTCTTAAAAGGAATACTGAGAGGCATTCAACACCTGCTTTCTAGGCCTCTAAATGCCTATCATTTTGATTTGAGACCGCGCTAGCATGAACTGCGTCCTTGTTGCGAAGGAGCACAATTTTTTTTTTTTTTTTTTTGATACAAGGAGAGAAAAACAAAATTACATCGTGAGTCGCGGCCAACAGGCCCCCGACATGTCCTCTGAGAGGAATGGTATGCACCCTATAGGTGTAGTGTCTAAGGTAGTGATCCCGATCCCAAACCGCTGTGCATAGTTGGCGAGCCAATCTGCGCATCTATTCCCTTCCCTGTAAGTGTGTCGAGGGACGACCACCCAGTTTCGGGTAAATAATTCATGAATCCTCAAGACCAGGGGATTAAGAGATAAGTGTCTCTGGGTGGGGGATGAAATTAAGTGCAGCACGTCACGTGAGTCGATTTCTAACTCAATGTGGCGGTGACCGAGGTTCCAGGCAAGGTTAAGGCCAGAAATAACGCCCCACAGTTCTGCCGAAAGTACGGAGCACCAGCCGATATTTTGCGCGAAGCCTCCAATCCAAGCGCCGGAGCTGTCTCGCAACAAGCCACCTGCTGTAGCCGACCAGAGCGAGCTTTTACTTGCGCCATCGGTGTTGAGTCGAACCCAGCCCGGAGGCGATTTTTGCCAGCCATGTCGTTGTGCACCCCGAGGCTGAGGAAGAAGATGGGCTTGCCTATGCCAGAGTAACGCGGTATGAATCTGATGGACATACTCTAGCAGTTGGTGCACTGGGGACTCAGGCCAGGAAAAGTTCTCGTCAAATAGGGCCTTATTGCGCCAAGACCATAAAAACCAACAGGCAGTCCCGAAGATGAGAGCCCAATCAAATCCTCGTACCCTGTTTTGAGTTTGGAGATTCCGGTACAACCACTCCTTTGTCGATAAGGTAAAAAAGGCTGTAGAGTCTGCAGGAGCAAGGAACCGGTTCCACAACTGACGGGCGCGAATGCAATCACGCACCACATGAAGAGAAGTTTCGTCTGAACCACAATGATAGCAAGTAGCATCGGTTGTTAGCTGTCGCCGAACCCGTTGGTGGTTAGTCAGCAATCGATCATGAGAGAGTAGCCAGAGGAAAGAGCGAATTCTTTGTGGGCCCCGCCACTGCCAAATAGTCTTCCAAAATCCCGCGGGTGGAGTTGCATCAAGCTCCATTATCATTGTATAGGCAGACTTGGTAGTGAACTGTCCATTGTCCGATTTGCCCCAGGTCAGGCGATCAGGGCCTAAGGAAGGCTTAGGCGGTAGAATACCTACAATGGTCAAACAAATGGAGGAAGGAAGAAGGTTTTGAAATGTATCCCAGTTCCAATTACCTGCCCGGTCCACAAAGTGTTGAGTACGGAGAGATAGAGTGTCTGGTGGGATGTGATCCACTGCATGACCTAGCAGGGGGCCCCAATCACCAGCCCAGGGGTCGAGCCAGAATTTGGTCTTGGTGCCATCACCTAAAGTCCAGCGCATAACCTGGAGGACATGGTGCCAAGTAGCTTGGATACTTCGCCACACCATCGAGCCACCTGTAGCTACAAGAGAAGATGGAATATGGTTAGTGTCAAATTTATATTTTGCGGACAGGATTTGTACCCAAAACCTGTGTGGCTGGGAGACCAGAGTCCATCCTAGTTTAGTAAGTAATGCATCGTTCATTTCCCGAACTTTCCGAATGCCTAGTCCACCTTGCGCCTTTGGTTGACAAACCGTATCCCAACGAACCAAGTTTAGCTTCTTGTTGCCCGGTGTCGATCCCCATAGGAACTGACGTATCATTTTCTCCAACTGATCACAGAGCTGGCGAGGCAGTCGGACCGTCTGCATAGTGTAGTGTGGAAGAGCTGCAAGAACAGACTGGGTTAATGTGACTCGTCCCGCTAAAGACAAAAGGCTGGCTGTCCACCCTGAGAGACGTTGTTGTACTTTGTCAAGGATATGCTGGTAGGTTCTTTTGTTGACTCTCTCGTGCAGAAGTGGCACGCCAAGGTAGCGTCCTAGATCCTTAGTCGTCTGGTATCCCAAAGCTAAACTTAGAAGGTGCGCCTGCGAAGGAGGGACGTTTTTAGAGTAAAAGCATCGGGATTTAGCTTGGCTGACCTTTTGTCCAGACGCTGAACAGAAAGTATGTAGTGTGTCTCTAATAATGACCACTTGTTCCATTGAAGCTTCCGCAAAAAGAATGAGGTCATCGGCAAAGAAGAGATGCGAGATATATGGCCCACCCCTGCTTAATTGGATAGGCTTCCATTTGCCGTGCGCCACCGACGTAGTTATTAGGTGACCTAGTCTTTCCATACAGAGTACAAAAAGATATGGCGAGAGCGGGTCTCCTTGTCTGATACCGCGGGTGGGAGTGAATGAATCGCTGAGAT